>JAPWTK010000058.1:1800000-1979213 GCA_029963805.1 Aromia moschata | reverse complement strand
AGCATAAAACTGTAATTGTCGCCACTCCCATGCCAGCAGTCTTTGAAAGTAAGTACTCTGTATTAAGAGTGCAAAAAATGCGAGATGGTATGTATTGAATTGTTGACAGTTACAACCCTCTTCGGTCTAAATGAATTTTGCTATTACTGGCGCCTTATGAAAAATTTTCAAAAACAGTTTTGAAAATTGTTGTAGGACCAACTTTCGTTTTTTCAGTTTTGATTTTTTAGCAAAAATTTTGCAAGAACATTTTTTGGCCATAACTTTTAAACTTTATTCCATGAATAAAATTTCAGGTCTTTTTTATTAGGAGATCAGAAATACGAGGAGGTATTTTTAAATTATCGGGAGCACAACGGAAATCACCTCTTGACTAATTTAATAACTGAGGTGAATATTTCAAATAACTGCCTTGGTATATACTATTTTATTCACTTAAATTTGAGACTGGTAATAATGGAAAATTTTGTTAAACACTGGCGCATTCGCCAAATTTGAGACTGTCAAAAATTTAAATTTTATTTAATACTGGCGCGTTCGCCAAATTTGAGACTGTCAAAAGTAGAAATTTTGTTAATACAAGCGCATTCTCAAATTTGAGACTGAAAAAGATATAAGTTTTGTTAATTTTGTCGAATTCGCTGGTGATTTTGCGTTCCAAAACGGAAAAACAGATTTAATGCAAAACGAAGCATAAAACTTACTTTAGCGACACCAGTGCTAACAGTCTTTGAATGAATGTACTTTGTTTTAGGAGTGAAGAAGTGCGAGAGGTGTGTATTGAATATTAGGTACACAAATACAAACATTCGAGCCTATTCCGAAAAAGTCAATGCGAAAAAATAAAATTAAACGTTAAAACTCGTAATTTTTAATTCGCGTTAATTGCGGATCATTTAAAAAAGAACCAAAAGTATACTTTTTTAGGAGACAAATTTGTAAAATGCCTCCTCGCATTTCTGCGCTCCTGTAACCACGGGGGTACAAATTTTGATCGGTATATAGGATCGATTGAAAACTTAGCGGACGAACGAATCCCGACGTCAAAATCGCGATCACGGGGAACACGACAGCGTGCCGGGGAAGTCGTTACGAGTTTCGGTTTTTCCCGCAAACAAGAGAAAACCCAATTTTTTCGTCATATCCGGTTTTACCCTAATGTCAGAAAAAAAAATAGAGAGCAAGATCTGCATTCAGCGCCCTCGATTTAGTCTAGGAGAATTTTTTTGGTGATTTTTAGACGAAAACAATTTTTTCGTCAGAAATTTTTGTAAGAGAATATAACCCATGAAAATCGTCGAAAAATCAGATCAACTTTAATAAGGCACTCAAATGACCAAAATTCGGATGCGGGAGGAACGATGGTAAACGCGAAAATCCCGTGCGGCGTGCCGTTCTTTCGGAAAAACCGAGAAAAAACACATCTCTAGGATCCCCATATAGAAGTACAGAAACACCTCTCCGTTTCGTATTTGAAACGATTTATGTTTAATTTCAAATGAAAATTTCTGCTCCTGGCATTAGGAACACAGAAGTTCGGGGAGATATTTTACAAATTATCGGGAATGTTACATGCGACGCTTGGAATTTTTATGTGACGTAACTTATTTTTAGTTTTATCGAGACTTTTCTTCTTCTTCTATTAGTACCGTTATTTGTGAGGTTAGGTGTACATAACTACTTTGGCGTCATCTTCTTTACCGATCTTGTTCGTCTACTGTGACGTAACCCTGCTTTTCGGTTTTATCGGGGTGTTTCTTCTTCTTCTATTACTACCGTTATTTATGAGGTTGGGAGTATAAAGCTTAATTTCGGTTTCTTCTTCTTTACCGATCTTGTTCGTCTTCTTTTTTCCCTTCTGCTGGTTTTGGGTGCTCATATTCTAGGAAATTGTTTAGTGACGTCGTAACAATTGCACAGAGTGTTGGGTGTGTCGATAATATAGAGAACACAACAATTCGGAGTTTATTGATTTATTATGCGAAAAAATAAACTTAAACGTTAAAAACTTGTAATTTTTAATTCAGCGTTAATTGCGGATCATTTAAAGGACCAAAAGTATACATTTTTAGGAGTCAAATTTGTAAAATACCTCCTCGCATTTCTGCGCTGGTACAAATTTTGATCGGTATTAGGATTGTGAAAACTTAGCGGACGAACGGAATCCCGACGTCAAAATCGCGATCCACGAGGAACACGACAGCGTGCCGGGGAAGTCGTTGCAAGTTTTCGGTTTTCTGCAAACAAGGGAAAACCCAATTTTTTCGTCATATCCGGTTACCCTAATGTTCGAGAAAAAAAAACCGAGGGCAGATCTGCATTCATCGCCCTCGATTTAGTCTAGGAGAATTTTTTTGGTGATTTTTAGACGAAAACAATATGTAAATACTGGCGCGTTCGCCAAATTTGAGACTGTCAAAAGTAGAAATTTTGTTAATACCAGCGCATTCGCAAATTTTAGACTGTCAAAATATAGGAATTTTGTTAATACTAGCGCATTCGCAAATTTGAGACTGTCAAAAGTAGAAATTTTGTTAATACCAGCGCATTCTACAATTTGAGACCGTCAAAAATGGGGTTTTTGTTAACTTTGGGGAGTGTTTGGTGGTTTTGCTTTGTGAAATCTATTAAGCAGATTTCATACAAAACGAAGCGTAAACTGTAATTGTCGCCACGCCCATGCAACAGTCTTTGAAAGTAAGTACTCTGTATTAAAGAGTGCAAAAATGCGAATGGTATGTATTGAATTATTTACAGCTACAACCCTCTTCGGTCTAAATGAATTTTTGCTATTACACGCAACTTATGAAAAATTTTTCAAAAACAGTTTTGAAAATTGTTGTAGGACCAACTTTTCGTTTCCAGTTTTGATTTTAGCAAAAATTTGCAAGAACCATTTTTTGGCCGCTGACTCGGAAAACTTTGTTCCCTGAATAAAATGTCGGGTCTTTTTTTATTAGGAGATCAGAAATACGAGGAGGTATTTTTAAATTATCAGGAGCACAACGAATCACCTCTTGACTAATTTAATAACTAAGTGTTTATTTAAAATGTGCCTTGGGTATATACTGGCGCATTCGCCAAATTTGAGACTGTCAAAAAGTGGAAATTTTGTTGATACTAGCGCATTCGCCAAATTTGAGACTGTCAAAATCACAATTTTTTTAATTCTGGCGAATGCGCAGGTGTCTCTCAAGTTAATTTTTAAGTTCTTTGAATTGAGGAGAACAGAAACACGGGGAGGTTTTTACAATTATCAGAACAGAGACGAACGTGTAAAATAAGGAGACCGATCATTGATAAATTAGTCAGTTGGTCCTCTTTTTTGGTTTTTAACAGTGTTTTTTTGTGCAAAACGTTTGCTGGTCATAACGCTTATTTGAAGGGATAGAGGGGAATTGAACGACTGAGGTGAACATTTAAAATGTGCCTTAGCATGATATGCTGGCGCTTCGCTAAGATTTAAGACCGTCAAAAATATAAATTTTGCTAATACTGGCGCATTCGCCAAATTTGAGACTGTCAAAAATTTGAATTTAGTTAATACTGGCGCATTCGCTAGTTTGAGACTGTCAAAAGTAGAAATTTTGTTAATACCAGCGCATTCGCCAGAATTTGAGACTATCAACGATATAAGTTTTGTTAATTTTGTCGAATTCGCTGGTGATTTTGCGTTCCAAAACGGAAAAAACAGATTTAATGCAAAACGAAGCATAAAACTTACTTTAGCGACACAGTGCTAACAGTCTTTGAATGAATGTACTTTGTTTAGGAGTGAAGAAGTTTGAGAGGTGTGTATTGAATATTAGGTACACAAATACAAACATTTCGGGCCTATTCCGAAAAGTCAATGCGAAAAAAATAAAATTAAACGTTAAAGCTTGTAATTTTAATTCGCGTTAATTGCGGATCATTTAAAGAACCAAAAGTATACATTTTTAAGAGTCAAATTTGTACCAAATACCTCCTCGCACTTTCTGCGCTCCTGTAACCACGGGTACAAATTTTGATCGGTTATATAAGATCAATTGAAAACTTAGCGGACGAACGAGTCCCGACGTCAAAATCGCGATCACGAGGAACACGACAGCGTGCCGGGGAAGTCGTTACGAGTTTCGGTTTTTCCGCAAACAAGGGAAAACCCAATTTTTTCGTCATATCCGGTTACCCTAATGTCGAGAAAAAAACCGAGGTCAGATCTGCATTCAGCGCCCTCGATTTAGTCTAGGAGAATTTTTTGGTGATTTTTTAGACGAAAACAATTTTTTAAATCAGAAATTTTTGTAAGGCAACCCATGAAAATCGTCGAAAAATCGAATCGCTTTAATAGGCCTCCAAATGACCAATTCGGATGCGGGAAGAACGATGGTAAACGCGAAAATCCCGTTGCCGACGTGCCGTTCTTTCGGAAAAACCGAGAAAAAACATCTCACAGGATCCCCATATAGAAGTACAGAAACACCTCTCCGTTTCGTATTTGAAACGATTTATGTTTAATTTCAAATGAAAATTTCTGCTCCTGGCATTAGGAACACAGAAGTTCGAGGAGGTATTTTACAAATTATCAGGAGTATTTTTATGCGACGTAAGGAGAATTTAATGTGACGTAAGCTCCTACTTTTCAGTTTTATCGAGACATTTCTTCTTACCTTCCTATTACTACCGTTATTTGTGAGGGTTAGGTGTACATAGCCCCACTTTGGCGTCTTCTTTCTTTACTGATCTTGTTCGTCTACTGTGACGTAACCCTACTTCTCGGTTTTATCGAGGTGTTTCTTCTTCTTCTATTACTACCGTTTTTTGTGAGGTTAGGTGTATATATCCTCACTTCGGCGTCTTCTTCTTTACCGATCTTGTTCGTCTACTGTGATCCCTACCGCTGGTTTTTGGGTGCTCATATTCTAATGAAATTGTTTAGTGACGTCATAACCGTTGCACAGAGTGTTCAATTGTGTCAATAATGGAGAGAACACAACAGCAATATGGAGTTATATTGATTTATTATGCGAAAAAAGTAAATCGAAACGTTAAAGATTGCAATTTTTAATTCGCGTTAATTGCGGATCATTTAAAGGACCAAAAGAATACATTTTTAGAGGTCAAATTGCGTGCCGGGGAAGACGTTACGAGTTTCGGTTTTTTCCGCAAACAAGGGAGAAACCCAATTTTTTCGTCACATCGGTTACCCTAATGTGGAGAAAAAACCGAGGGCAGATCTGCATTCAGCGCCCTCGATTGAGTCTAGGAGAATTTTTTTTTGCGATGATTTTTTAGGGGAGAAACAATGTGTAAATACTGGCGCGTTCGCCAAATTTGAGACTGTCAAAAGTAGAAATTTTGTTAATACCAGCGCATTCGCCAAATTTTGAGTTGTCAAATAAGGAATTTTGTTAATACTAGCGCCTTCGCCAAATTTGAGACTGTCAAAATTAGAAATTTTGGTAATACAGCGCATTCGTCAAATTTAGCCATATTAAATATAGGAATTTTGTTAATACTAGCGCATTCGCCAAATTTGAGACTGTCAAAGTAAAATTTTGTTAATACCAGCGCATTCGCCAAATTTGAGACTGTCAAAGATATAAGTTTTGTTAATTTTGTCGAATTCGCTGTGGTGATTTGCGTTCAAAACGGAAAAACAGATTGGATACAAAACGAGCATAAAACTTACTTTAGCGACACCAGTGCTAACAGTCTTTGAATGAATGCCCTTTGTTTTAGGAGTGAAGAAGTGCGAGAGGTGTGTATTGAATATTAGGTACACAAATACAAACATTCAGACCTATTCCGAAAAGTCAATGCGAAAAAATAAAATTAAACGTTAAAGCTTGGAAATTTTAATTCGCGGTAGTTGCGGATCATTTAAAGAACCAAAAGTATACATTTTTAGGAGTCAAATTTGTAAAATACCTCCTCATTTCTGCAACTCCTGTAACCACGGGTACAAATTTTGATCGGTATATAGGATCAATTGAAAACTTAGCGGACGAACAAATCCCGACGTCAAAATCGCGATCACGGGGAACACGACAGCGTGCCGGGGAAGTCGTTACGAGTTTCGGTTTTTCCACAAACAAGGGAAAACCCAATTTTTTCTGTCATATCCGGTTACCCTAATGTCCGAGAAAAAACCGAGAAGACAGATCTGCATTCAGCGCCCTCGATTTGAGTCTAGGAGAATTTTTTGGTGAGGTTTTTAAACAGAAAACAATTTTTTCGTCAGAAATTTTTGTAAACTATAACCCATGAAAATCGTCGAAAAATCGAATCGCTTTAATAGGCCTCCAAATAACCAATTCGGATGCAGGAAGAACGATGGTAAACACGAAAATCCCGTGCGACGTGCCGTTCTTTCCGGAAAGCCGAAAAAACATCTCGCAGGATCCCCATATAGAAGTACAGAAACACTCTCCGTTTCGTATTTGAAGCCAGTGGTGTTTAATTTCAAATGAAAATTTCTACTACTGGCATTAGGAACACAGAAGGTCGAGGAGGTATTTTACAAATTATCAGGAGTATTTTTGTACGGCGTAAGAGATTTTTATGTGAGCATAACCCTACTTTTCAGTTTTATCGAGACATTTCTTCTTCTTCTATTACTACCGTTATTTGTGAGGTTAGGTGTACATAACCCCACTTTGGCGTCTTCTTCTTTACCGATCTTTTGTTCGTCTGCTGTGACGTAACCCTACTTTTCAGTTTTATCGAGGTATTTTCTTCTTCTTCTATTACTACCGTTATTTGTGAGGTTAGGTGTATATAACCCCACTTCGGCGTCTTCTTCTTTACCGATCTTGTTCGTCTACTGTGGTCCCTACCGCTGGTTTTGGGGTGCTCATATTCTAGGGAAATTGTTTAGTGACGTCGTAACAGTTGCACAGAGTGTTCAGTGTGTCGATAATATAGAGAACACAACAATATGGAGTTTATTGATTTATTATGCGAAAAAATAAAATTAAACGTTAAAGCTTGTAATTTTTAATTCGCGTTAATTGCGGATCATTTGAAGGACCAAAAGTATACATTTTAGGAGTCAAATTTGTAAAATACCTCCTCGCATTTCTGCGCTCCTGTAACCACGAGGTACAAAATTTTGATCGGTATTAGGATCAATTAGGATCAAAACTTAGCGAACGAACAAATCCCGACGTCAAAATCGCGATCACGAGGAACACGACAGCGTGCCGGGGAAGTCGTTACGAGTTTCCGGTTTTTTCCGCAAACAAGGGAAAAGCCAATTTTTTCGTCATATCCGGTTACCCCTAATGTCGAGAAAAAACCGAGGGGCAGTTCTGCATTCAAACGCCCTCGATTTAGTCTAGGAGAATTTTTTAGTGATTTTTAGAGCGAAAACAATATGTAAATACTGGCGCGTTCGCAAAATTTTAGACTGTCAAATATAGGAATTTTGTTAATACTAGCGCATTCGCCAAATTTGAGACTGTCAAAAATAGGGTTTTTGTTAACTTTGGCGAATGCGCTGGTGGTTTTGCTTTGTGAAATCTACTAAGCATGGAATTTCATACAAAACGAAACATAAAACTGTAATTGTCGCCACTCCCATGCAACAGTCTTTGAAAGTAAGTACTCTGTATTAAGAGTGCAAAAATGCGAGAATGGTATGTATTGAATTATTTACAGTTACAACCCTCTTCGGTCTAAATGAATTTTGCTATTACTGGCGCCTTATGAAAAATTTTCAAAAACAGTTTTGAAAATTGTTGTAGGACGAACTTTCGTTTTTTCAGTTTTGATTTTAGCAAAAATTTACAAGAACCATTTTTTGGCCATAACTCGGAAAACTTTATTCCATGAATAAAATTTCAGGTCTTTTATTAGGAGATCAGAAATACGGGGAGGTATTTTTAAATTATCGGGAGCACAACGAATCACCTCTTGACTAATTTAATAACTGAGGTGAATATTTCAAATGTGCCTTGGTATATACTGGCGCATTCGCCAAATTTGAGACTGTCAACAGTGGAAATTTTGTTAAAACCTGGCGCATTCGCCAAATTTGAGACTGTCAAAAATTTAAATTTTGTTAATACTGGCGCGTTCGCCAAATTTGAGACTGTCAAAGTAGAAATTTTGTAATAATACCAGCGCATTCCTCCAAAATTTGAGACTATTAAGATATAAGTTTTGTTAATTTTGTCGAATTCGCTGGTGATTTTGCGTTCCAAAACGGAAAAACAGATTTAATACAAAAACGAAGCCGTAAAGGCTTACTTTAGCGACACCAATGCTAACAATCTTTGAATGAATGTACTTTGTTTTAGGAGTGAAGAAGTGCGAGAGGTGTGTGATGAATATTAGGACATTTGATACAAACATTCGGACTATTAAAGAAAAGACAATGCGAAAAAAATAAAATTAAACGTTAAAGCTTGTAATTTTTGGTTCGCGTTAATTGCGGATGTTTAAAGAACCAAAAGTATACATTTTTAGGGAGACAAATTTGTAAATACCTCCTCGCATTTCTGCGCTCCTGTAACCACGGGTACAAATTTTGATCGGTATATAGGATCGATTGAAAACTTAGCGGACGAACGAATCCCGACGTCAAAATCGCGATCACGAGGAACGTGACAGCGTGCCGGGGAAGTCGTTACGAGTTTCGGTTTTTCCGCAAACAAGAGAAAACCCAATTTTTTCGTCATATCCGGTTACCCTAATGTCCGAGAAAAAAACCGAGGGCAGATCTGCATTCAGCGCCCTCGGTTTGGTCTGAGGAGAATTTTTTTTGGTGATTTTTGAACGAAAAACAATTTTTTTTTCGTCCAAAAATTTTTATAAGGCTATAACCCATGAAAATCGTCGAAAAATCGAATCGCTTTAATAGGCCTCCAAATGACCAATTCGGATGCGGGAGGAACATTGGTAAACGCGAAAATCCCGTGCGACGTGCCGTTCTTTCCGGAAAAACCGAGAAAAAAACATCTCGCAGGATCCCCATATAGAAGTACGCAGAAACACCTCTCCGTTTCGTATTTGAAACGATTTATGTTTAATTTCAAATGAAAATTTCTGCTCACAGCATTAGGAACACAGAAGTTCGAGGAGGTATTTTTACAAATTATCAGGAGTATTTTTATGCGACGTAAGGAAGAATTTTTATGTGACGTAACCCTACTTTTCAGTTTTATCGAGACATTTCTTCTTCTTCTATTAGTACAAGGACATTGGCGAGGTTAGGTGTACGCTAACCCCACTTTGGCGTCATCTTCTTTACCGATCTTGTTCGTCTACTGTGACGTAACCCTACTTTTCGGTTTTATCGAGGTGTTTCTTCTTCTTCTATTACTACCGTTATTTGTGAGGTTAAGGAGTATATAACCCCACTTCGGCGTCTTCTTCTTTACCGATCTTGTTCGTCGACTGGGTCCCTACCGCTGGTTTTTAGGGTGCTCATATTCCAAGGGAAATTGTTTAGTGACGTCGTAACAATTGCACAGAGTGTTCAGTGTGTCGATAATATAGAGAACACAACAATTCGGAGTTTATTGATTTATTATGCGAAAAATAAACTTAAACGTTAAAGCTTGTAATTTTTAATTCGCGTTAATTGCGGATCATTTAAAGGACCAAAAGTATACATTTTTAGGAGTCAAATTTGTAAAATACCTCCTCGCATTTCTGCGCTGGTACAAATTTTGATCCGGTATTAGGATCAATTGAAAACTTAGCGGACGAACGAATCCCGACGTCAAAATCGCGATCACGAGGAACACGACAGCGTGCCGGAAGTCGTTACGAGTTTCGGTTTTTCTGCAAACAAGGGAAAACCCAATTTTTTCGTCCTATCCGGTTACCCTAATGTTCGAGAAAAAAAAACCGAGGGCAGATCTGCATTCATCGCCCTCGATTTAAGTCTAGGAAATTTTTTGGTGATTTTTTAGACGAAAACAATATGTAAATACTGGCGCGTTCGCCAAATTTGAGACTGTCAAAAGTAGAAATTTTGTTAATACCAGCGCATTCGCCAAATTTTAGACTGTCAGAATATGGGAATTTTGTTAATACTAGCGCATTCGCCAAATTTGGAGACTGTCAAAAGTAGAAATTTTGTTAATACCAGCGCATTCTACAAATTTGAGACCGTCAAAAATGGGGTTTTGTTAACTTTGGCGAATGCGCTGGTGGTTTTACTTTGTGAAATCTACTAAGCAGATTTCATACAAAACGAAGCATAAAACTGTAATTGTCGCCACGCCCATGCCAACAGTCTTTGAAAGTAAGTACTCTGTATTAAGAGTGCAAAAATGCGAGATGGTATGTATTGAATTATTTACAGCTACAACCCTCTTCGGTCTAAATGAATTTTGCTATTACTGGCGCCTTATGAAAAATTTTTCAAAAACAGTTTTGAAAATTGTTGTAGGACCAACTTTCGTTTTTTCAGTTTTGATTTTAGCAAAAATTTGCAAGAACCATTTTTTGGCCATGACTCGGAAAACTTTATTCCCTGAATAAAATGTCAGGTCTTTTTATTAGGAGATCAGAAATACGAGGAGGTATTTTTAAATTATCAGGAGCACAACGAATCACCTCTTGACTAATTTAATAACTAAGGTGAACATTTAAAATGTGCCTTGGTATATACTGGCGCATTCGCCAAATTTGAGACTGTCAAAAGTGGAAATTTTGTTGATACTAGCGCATTCGCCAAATTTGAGACTGTCAAAATCACAATTTTTTTAATTCTGGCGAATGCGCAGGTGTCTCTCAAGTTAATTTTTAAAGTTCTTTGAATTAGGAGAACAGAAACACGAGGAGGTTTTTTACAATTATCAGAACAGAGACGAACGTGTAAAATAAGGAGACCGATCATTGATAAATTAGTCAGTTGGTCCTCTTTTGGTTTTAACAGTGTTTTTTTTTGTGCAAAACGTTTGCTGGTCATAACGCTTATTTGAAGAGATAGAGGAATTGAACGACTGAGGTGAACATTTAAAATGTGCCTTGGCATGATATGCTGGCGCTTCGCTAAATTTAAGACCGTCAAAAATATAAATTTTGCTAATACTGGCGCATTCGCCAAATTTGAGACTGTCAAAAATTTAAATTTTGTTAATACTGGCGCGTTCGCCAAATTTGAGACTGTCAAAAGTAGAAATTTTGTTAATACCAGCGCATTCGCCAAATTTGAGACTGTCAAAGATATAAGTTTTGTTAATTTTGTCGAATTCGCTGGTGATTTTGCATTCCAAAACGGAAAAACAGATTTAATGCAAAAACGAAGCATAAAACTTACTTTAGCGACACCAGTGCTAACAGTCTTTGAATGAATGTACTTTGTTTTAGGAGTGAAGAAGTGCGAGAGGTGTGTATTGAATATTAGGTACACAAATACAAACTTTCGGGCCTATTCCGAAAAGTCAATGAGAAAAAAATAAAATTAAACGTTAAAGCTTGTAATTTTTTAATTCGCGTTAATTGCGGATCATTTAAAGAACCAAAAGTATACATTTTTTAGGAGTCAAATTTGTAAAATACCTCCTCGCATTTCTGCGCTCCTGTAACCACGGGTACAAATTTTGATCGGTATATAGGATCAATTGAAAACTTAGCGGACGAACGAATCCCGACGTCAAAATCGCGATCACGAGGAACACGACAGCGTGCCGGGGGAAGTCGTTACGAGTTTCGGGTTTTCCGCAAACAAGGGAAAACCCAATTTTTTCGTCATATCCGGTTACCCTAATGTCCGAGAAAAAAAACCGGGGTCAGATCTGCATTCAGCGCCCTCGATTTAGTCTAGGAGAATTTTTTTGGTGATTTTTAGACGAAAACAATTTTTTCGTCAGAAATTTTTGTAAGGCAACCCATGAAAATCGTCGAAAAATCGAATCGCTTTAATAGGCCTCCAAATGACCAATTCGGATGCGGGAAGAACGATGGTAAACGCGAAAATCCCGTGCGACGTGCCGTTCTTTCGGAAAAACCGAGAAAAAAACATCTCGCAGGATCCCCATATAGAAGTACAGAAACACCTCTCCGTTTCGTATTTGAAACGATTTATGTTTAATTTCAAATGAAAATTTCTGCTCCTGGCATTAGGAACACAGAAGTTCGAGGAGGTATTTTACAAATTATCAGGAGTATTTTTATGCGACGTAAGGAGAATTTTATGTGACGTAACCCTACTTTTCAGTTTTATCGAGACATTTCTTCTTCTTCTATTACTACCGTTATTTGTGAGGTTAGGTGTACATAACCCCACTTTGGCGTCTTCTTCTTTACCGATCTTGTTCGTCTACTGTGACGTAACCCTACTTCTCGGTTTTATCGAGGTGTTTCTTCTTCTTCTATTACTACCGTTTTTGTGAGGTTAGGTGTATATAACCCCACTTCGGCGTCTTCTTCTTTACCGATCTTGTTCGTCTACTGTGATCCCTACCGCTGGTTTTTGGGTGCTCATATTCTAATGAAATTGTTTAGTGACGTCGTAACCGTTGCACAGAGTGTTCAGTGTGTCGATAATATAGAGAACACAACAATATGAGTTTATTGATTTATTATGCGAAAAAATTAAATTAAACGTTAAAGATTGTAATTTTTAATTCGCGTTAATTGCGGATCATTTAAAGGACCAAAAGAATACATTTTTTAGGAGTCAAATTGCGTGCCGGGGAAGACGTTACGAGTTTCGGTTTTTCCGCAAACAAGGGAAAACCCAATTTTTTCGTCATATCCGGTTACCCTAATGTCCGAGAAAAAAACCGAGGGCAGATCTGCATTCAGCGCCCTCGATTTAGTCTAGGAGAATTTTTTTGGTGATTTTTAGACGAAAACAATATGTAAATACTGGCGCGTTCGCCAAATTTGAGACTGTCAAAAGTAGAAATTTTGTTAATACCCAGCGCATTCGCCAAATTTTAGACTGTCAAATATAGGAATTTTTGTTAATACTAGCGCCTTCGCCAAATTTGAGACTGTCAAAATTAGAAATTTTGTTAATACCAGCGCATTCGCCAAATTTTAGCCTGTCAAATATAGGAATTTTGTTAATACTAGCGCATTCGCCAAATTTGAGACTGTCAAAAGTAGAAATTTTGTTAATACCAGCGCATTCGCCAAATTTGAGACTGTCAAAGATATAAGTTTTGTTAATTTTGTCGAATTCGCTGGTGATTTTGCGTTCCAAAACGGAAAAACAGATTGAATGCAAAACGAAGCATAAAACTTACTTTAGCGACACCAGTGCTAACAGTCTTTGAATGAATGTACTTTGTTTTAGGAGTGAAGAAGTACGAGAGGTGTGTATTGAATATTAGGTACACAAATACAAACATTTGGGCCTATTCCGAAAAGTCAATGCGAAAAAATAAAATTAAACGTTAAAGCTTGAAATTTTTAATTCGCGTTAATTGCGGATCATTTAAAGAACCAAAAGTATACATTTTTAGGAGTCAAATTTGTAAAATACCTCCTCGCATTTCTGCGCTCCTGTAACCACGGGTACAAATTTTGATCGGTATATAGGATCAATTGAAAACTTAGCGGACGAACGAATCCCGACGTCAAAATCGCGATCACGAGGAACACGACAGCGTGCCGGGGAAGTCGTTACAGAGTTTCGGTTTTTCCGCAAACAAGGGAAAACCCAATTTTTCGTCATATCCGGTTACCCTAATGTCCGAGAAAAAACCGAGGGCAGATCTGCATTCAGCGCCCTCGATTTAGTCTAGGAGAATTTTTTGGTGATTTTTTAGACGAAAACAATTTTTTCGTCAGAAATTTTTGTAAGGCTATAACCCATGAAAATCGTCGAAAAATCGAATCGCTTTAATAGGCCTCCAAATGACCAATTCGGATGCGGGAAGAACGATGGTAAACGCGAAAATCCCGTGCGACGTGCCGTTCTTTCGGAAAAACCGAGAAAAAAACATCTCGCAGGATCCCCATATAGAAGTACAGAAACACCTCTCCGTTTCGTATTTGAAACGATTTATGTTTAATTTCAAATGAAAATTTCTGCTCCTGGCATTAGGAACACAGAAGGTCGAGGAGGTATTTTACCAAATTATCAGGAGTATTTTTATGCGACGTAAGGAGAATTTTTATGTGACGTAACCCTACTTTTCAGTTTTATCGAGACATTTCTTCTTCTTCTATTACTACCGTTATTTGTGAGGTTAGGTGTACATAACCCCACTTTGGCGTCTTCTTCTTTACCGATCTTGTTCGTCTACTGTGACGTAACCCTACTTTTCGGTTTTATCGAGGTATTTCTTCTTCTTCTATTACTACCGTTATTTGTGAGGTTAGGTGTATATAACCCCACTTCGGCGTCTTCTTCTTTACCGATCTTGTTCGTCTACTGTGGTCCCTACCGCTGGTTTTTGGGTGCTCATATTCTAGGGAAATTGTTTAGTGACGTCGTAACAGTTGCACAGAGTGTTCAGTGTGTCGATAATATAGAGAACACAACAATATGGAGTTTATTGATTTATTATGCGAAAAAATAAAATTAAACGTTAAAGCTTGTAATTTTTAATTCGCGTTAATTGCGGATCATTTAAAGGACCAAAAGTATACATTTTTAGGAGTCAAATTTGTAAAATACCTCCTCGCATTTCTGCGCTCCTGTAACCACGGGTACAAATTTTGATCGGTATTAGGATCAATTAGGATCAAAACTTAGCGAACGAACGAATCCCGACGTCAAAATCGCGATCACGAGGAACACGACAGCGTGCCGGGGAAGTCGTTACGAGTTTCGGTTTTTCCGCAAACAAGGGAAAACCCAATTTTTTCGTCATATCCGGTTACCCTAATGTCCGAGAAAAAACCGAGGGCAGTTCTGCATTCAGCGCCCTCGATTTAGTCTAGGAGAATTTTTTGGTGATTTTTAGACGAAAACAATATGTAAATACTGGCGCGTTCGCCAAATTTTAGACTGTCAAATATAGGAATTTTGTTAATACTAGCGCATTCGCCAAATTTGAGACTGTCAAAAATAGGGTTTTTGTTAACTTTGGCGAATGCGCTGGTGGTTTTGCTTTGTGAAATCTACTAAGCAGATTTCATACAAAACGAAGCATAAAACTGTAATTGTCGCCACTCCCATGCCAACAGTCTTTGAAAGTAAGTACTCTGTATTAAGAGTGCAAAAATGCGAGATGGTATGTATTGAATTATTTACAGTTACAACCCTCTTCGGTCTAAATGAATTTTGCTATTACTGGCGCCTTATGAAAAATTTTCAAAAACAGTTTTGAAAATTGTTGTAGGACCAACTTTCGTTTTTTCAGTTTTGATTTTAGCAAAAATTTGCAAGAACCATTTTTTGGCCATAACTCGGAAAACTTTATTCCCTGAATAAAATTTCAGGTCTTTTTATTAGGAGATCAGAAATACGAGGAGGTATTTTTAAATTATCGGGAGCACAACGAATCACCTCTTGACTAATTTAATAACTGAGGTGAATATTTCAAATGTGCCTTGGTATATACTGGCGCATTCGCCAAATTTGAGACTGTCAACAGTGGAAATTTTGTTAAAACTAGCGCATTCGCCAAATTTGAGACTGTCAAAAATTTAAATTTTGTTAATACTGGCGCGTTCGCCAAATTTGAGACTGTCAAAAGTAGAAATTTTGTTAATACCAGCGCATTCGCCAAATTTGAGACTGTCAAAGATATAAGTTTTGTTAATTTTGTCGAATTCGCTGGTGATTTTGCGTTCCAAAACGGAAAAACAGATTTAATGCAAAACGAAGCATAAAACTTACTTTAGCGACACCAGTGCTAACAGTCTTTGAATGAATGTACTTTGTTTTAGGAGTGAAGAAGTGCGAGAGGTGTGTATTGAATATTAGGTACACAAATACAAACATTCGGGCCTATTCCGAAAAGTCAATGCGAAAAAATAAAATTAAACGTTAAAGCTTGTAATTTTTAATTCGCGTTAATTGCGGATCATTTAAAGAACCAAAAGTATACATTTTTAGGAGACAAATTTGTAAAATACCTCCTCGCATTTCTGCGCTCCTGTAACCACGGGTACAAATTTTGATCGGTATATAGGATCGATTGAAAACTTAGCGGACGAACGAATCCCGACGTCAAAATCGCGATCACGAGGAACACGACAGCGTGCCGGGGAAGTCGTTACGAGTTTCGGTTTTTCCGCAAACAAGAGAAAACCCAATTTTTTTCGTCATATCCGGTTACCCTAATGTCCGAGAAAAAAACCGAGGGCAGATCTGCATTCAGCGCCCTCGATTTAGTCTAGGAGAATTTTTTGGTGATTTTTAGACGAAAACAATTTTTTCGTCAGAAATTTTTGTAAGGCTATAACCCATGAAAATCGTCGAAAAATCGAATCGCTTTAATAGGCCTCCAAATGACCAATTCGGATGCGGGAGGAACGATGGTAAACGCGAAAATCCCGTGCGACGTGCCGTTCTTTCGGAAAAACCGAGAAAAAAACATCTCGCAGGATCCCCATATAGAAGTACAGAAACACCTCTCCGTTTCGTATTTGAAACGATTTATGTTTAATTTCAAATGAAAATTTCTGCTCCTGGCATTAGGAACACAGAAGTTCGAGGAGGTATTTTACAAATTATCAGGAGTATTTTTATGCGACGTAAGGAGAATTTTTATGTGACGTAACCCTACTTTTCAGTTTTATCGAGACATTTCTTCTTCTTCTATTAGTACCGTTATTTGTGAGGTTAGGTGTACATAACCCCACTTTGGCGTCATCTTCTTTACCGATCTTGTTCGTCTACTGTGACGTAACCCTACTTTTCGGTTTTATCGAGGTGTTTCTTCTTCTTCTATTACTACCGTTATTTGTGAGGTTAGGAGTATATAACCCCACTTCGGCGTCTTCTTCTTTACCGATCTTGTTCGTCGACTGTGGTCCCTACCGCTGGTTTTTGGGTGCTCATATTCTAGGGAAATTGTTTAGTGACGTCGTAACAATTGCACAGAGTGTTCAGTGTGTCGATAATATAGAGAACACAACAATTCGGAGTTTATTGATTTATTATGCGAAAAAATAAACTTAAACGTTAAAGCTTGTAATTTTTAATTCGCGTTAATTGCGGATCATTTAAAAAGGACCAAAAGTATACATTTTTAGGAGTCAAATTTGTAAAATACCTCCTCGCATTTCTGCGCTGGTACAAATTTTGATCGGTATTAGGATCAATTGAAAACTTAGCGGACGAACGAATCCCGACGTCAAAATCGCGATCACGAGGAACACGACAGCGTGCCGGGGAAGTCGTTACGAGTTTCGGTTTTTCTGCAAACAAGGGAAAACCCAATTTTTTCGTCATATCCGGTTACCCTAATGTTCGAGAAAAAAAAACCGAGGGCAGATCTGCATTCATCGCCCTCGATTTAGTCTAGGAGAATTTTTTGGTGATTTTTAGACGAAAACAATATGTAAATACTGGCGCGTTCGCCAAATTTGAGACTGTCAAAAGTAGAAATTTTGTTAATACCAGCGCATTCGCCAAATTTTAGACTGTCAAATATAGGAATTTTGTTAATACTAGCGCATTCGCCAAATTTGAGACTGTCAAAAGTAGAAATTTTGTTAATACCAGCGCATTCTACAAATTTGAGACCGTCAAAAATGGGGTTTTTTGTTAACTTTGGCGAATGCGCTGGTGGTTTTGCTTTGTGAAATCTACTAAGCAGATTTCATACAAAACGAAGCATAAAACTGTAATTGTCGCCACGCCCATGCCAACAGTCTTTGAAAGTAAGTACTCTGTATTAAGAGTGCAAAAATGCGAGATGGTATGTATTGAATTATTTACAGCTACAACCCTCTTCGGTCTAAATGAATTTTGCTATTACTGGCGCCTTATGAAAAATTTTCAAAAACAGTTTTGAAAATTGTTGTAGGACCAACTTTCGTTTTTTCAGTTTTGATTTTAGCAAAAATTTGCAAGAACCATTTTTTGGCCATGACTCGGAAAACTTTATTCCCTGAATAAAATGTCAGGTCTTTTTATTAGGAGATCAGAAATACGAGGAGGTATTTTTTAAATTATCAGGAGCACAACGAATCACCTCTTGACTAATTTAATAACTAAGGTGAACATTTAAAATGTGCCTTGGTATATACTGGCGCATTCGCCAAATTTGAGACTGTCAAAAGTGGAAATTTTGTTGATACTAGCGCATTCGCCAAATTTGAGACTGTCAAAATCACAATTTTTTTTAATTCTGGCGAATGCGCAGGTGTCTCTCCAAGTTAATTTTTAAGTTCTTTGAATTAGGAGAACAGAAACACGAGGAGGTTTTTTACAATTATCAGAACAGAGACGAACGTGTAAAATAAGGAGACCGATCATTGATAAATTAGTCAGTTGGTCCTCTTTTGGTTTTTAACAGTGTTTTTTTTTTGTGCAAAACGTTTGCTGGTCATAACGCTTATTTGAAGAGATAGAGGAATTGAACGACTGAGGTGAACATTTAAAATGTGCCTTGGCATGATATGCTGGCGCTTCGCTAAATTTAAGACCGTCAAAAATATAAATTTTGCTAATACTGGCGCATTCGCCAAATTTGAGACTGTCAAAAATTTAAATTTTGTTAATACTGGCGCGTTCGCCAAATTTGAGACTGTCAAAAGTAGAAATTTTGTTAATACCAGCGCATTCGCCAAATTTGAGACTGTCAAAGA
The DNA here is from genome assembly GCA_029963805.1 of Aromia moschata. NCBI lineage: Eukaryota > Metazoa > Arthropoda > Insecta > Coleoptera > Cerambycidae > Aromia > Aromia moschata. Next base: position 1,960,553 of record JAPWTK010000058.1, on the reverse strand, counting down.
TATAAGTTTTGTTAATTTTGTCGAATTCGCTGGTGATTTTGCGTTCCAAAAACGGAAAAACAGATTTAATGCAAAACGAAGCATAAAACTTACTTTAGCGACACCAGTGCTAACAGTCTTTGAATGAATGTACTTTGTTTTAGGAGTGAAGAAGTGCGAGAGGTGTGTATTGAATATTAGGTACACAAATACAAACTTTCGGGCCTATTCCGAAAAGTCAATGAGAAAAAATAAAATTAAACGTTAAAGCTTGTAATTTTTAATTCGCGTTAATTGCGGATCATTTAAAGAACCAAAAGTATACATTTTTAGGAGTCAAATTTGTAAAATACCTCCTCGCATTTCTGCGCTCCTGTAACCACGGGTACAAATTTTGATCGGTATATAGGATCAATTGAAAACTTAGCGGACGAACGAATCCCGACGTCAAAATCGCGATCACGAGGAACACGACAGCGTGCCGGGGGAAGTCGTTACGAGTTTCGGTTTTTCCGCAAACAAGGGAAAACCCAATTTTTTCGTCATATCCGGTTACCCTAATGTCCGAGAAAAAAACCGAGGTCAGATCTGCATTCAGCGCCCTCGATTTAGTCTAGGAGAATTTTTTGGTGATTTTTGGACGAAAACAATTTTTTCGTCAGAAATTTTGTAAGGCAACCCATGAAAATCGTCGAAAAAATCGAATCGCTTTAATAGGCCTCCAAATGACCAATTCGGATGCGGGAAGAACGATGGTAAACGCGAAAATCCCGTGCGACGTGCCGTTCTTTCGGAAAAACCGAGAAAAAAAACATCTCGCAGGATCCCCATATAGAAGTACAGAAACACCTCTCCGTTTCGTATTTGAAACGATTTATGTTTAATTTCAAATGAAAATTTCTGCTCCTGGCATTAGGAACACAGAAGTTCGAGGAGGTATTTTACAAATTATCAGGAGTATTTTTATGCGACGTAAGGAGAATTTTTATGTGACGTAACCCTACTTTTCAGTTTTATCGAGACATTTCTTCTTCTTCTATTACTACCGTTATTTGTGAGGTTAGGTGTACATAACCCCACTTTGGCGTCTTCTTCTTTACCGATCTTGTTCGTCTACTGTGACGTAACCCTACTTCTCGGTTTTATCGAGGTGTTTCTTCTTCTTCTATTACTACCGTTTTTTGTGAGGTTAGGTGTATATAACCCCACTTCGGCGTCTTCTTCTTTACCGATCTTGTTCGTCTACTGTGATCCCTACCGCTGGTTTTTGGGTGCTCATATTCTAATGAAATTGTTTAGTGACGTCGTAACCGTTGCACAGAGTGTTCAGTGTGTCGATAATATAGAGAACACAACAATATGGAGTTTATTGATTTATTATGCGAAAAAATTAAATTAAACGTTAAAGATTGTAATTTTTAATTCGCGTTAATTGCGGATCATTTAAAGGACCAAAAGAATACATTTTTAGGAGTCAAATTGCGTGCCGGGGAAGACGTTACGAGTTTCGGTTTTTCCGCAAACAAGGGAAAACCCAATTTTTTCGTCATATCCGGTTACCCTAATGTCCGAGAAAAAAACCGAGGGCAGATCTGCATTCAGCGCCCTCGATTTAGTCTAGGAGAATTTTTTGGTGATTTTTAGACGAAAACAATATGTAAATACTGGCGCGTTCGCCAAATTTGAGACTGTCAAAAGTAGAAATTTTGTTAATACCAGCGCATTCGCCAAATTTTAGACTGTCAAATATAGGAATTTTGTTAATACTAGCGCCTTCGCCAAATTTGAGACTGTCAAAATTAGAAATTTTGTTAATACCAGCGCATTCGCCAAATTTTAGCCTGTCAAATATAGGAATTTTGTTAATACTAGCGCATTCGCCAAATTTGAGACTGTCAAAAGTAGAAATTTTGTTAATACCAGCGCATTCGCCAAATTTGAGACTGTCAAAGATATAAGTTTTGTTAATTTTGTCGAATTCGCTGGTGATTTTGCGTTCCAAAACGGAAAAACAGATTGAATGCAAAACGAAGCATAAAACTTACTTTAGCGACACCAGTGCTAACAGTCTTTGAATGAATGTACTTTGTTTTAGGAGTGAAGAAGTGCGAGAGGTGTGTATTGAATATTAGGTACACAAATACAAACATTCGGGCCTATTCCGAAAAGTCAATGCGAAAAAAATAAAATTAAACGTTAAAGCTTGTAATTTTTAATTCGCGTTAATTGCGGATCATTTAAAGAACCAAAAGTATACATTTTTAAGAGTCAAATTTGTAAAATACCTCCTCGCATTTCTGCGCTCCTGTAACCAGGGGTACAAATTTTGATCGGTATATAGGATCAATTGAAAACTTAGCGGACGAACGAATCCCGACGTCAAAATCGCGATCACGAGGAACACGACAGCGTGCCGGGGAAGTCGTTACGAGTTTCGGTTTTTCCGCAAACAAGAGAAAACCCAATTTTTTCGTCATATCCGGTTACCCTAATGTCCGAGAAAAAAACCGAGGGCAGATCTGCATTCAGCGCCCTCGATTTAGTCTAGGAGAATTTTTTTGGTGATTTTTAGACGAAAACAATTTTTTTCGTCTGAAATTTTGTAAGGCTATAACCCATGAAAATCGTCGAAAAATCGAATCGCTTTAATAGGCCTCCAAATGACCAATTCGGATGCGGGAAGAACGATGGTAAACGCGAAAATCCCGTGCGACGTGCCGTTCTTTCGGAAAAACCGAGAAAAAACATCTCGCAGGATCCCCATATAGAAGTACAGAAACACCTCTCCGTTTCGTATTTGAAACGATTTATATTTAATTTCAAATGAAAATTTCTGCTCCTGGCATTAGGAACACAGAAGTTCGAGGAGGTATTTTACAAATTATCAGGAGTATTTTTATGCGACGTAAGGAGAATTTTTTATGTGACGTAACCCTACTTTTCAGTTTTATCGAGACATTTCTTCTTCTTCTATTACTACCGTTATTTGTGAGGTTAGGTGTACATAACCCCACTTTGGCGTCTTCTTCTTTACCGATCTTGTTCGTCTACTGTGACGTAACCCCTACTTTTCGGTTTTATCGAGGTATTTCTTCTTCTTCTATTACTACCGTTATTTGTGAGGTTAGGTGTATATAACCCCACTTCGGCGTCTTCTTCTTTACCGATCTTGTTCGTCTACTGTGGTCCCTACCGCTGGTTTTTGGGTGCTCATATTCTAGGGAAATTGTTTAGTGACGTCGTAACAGTTGCACAGAGTGTTCAGTGTGTCGATAATATAGAGAACACAACAATATGGAGTTTATTGATTTATTATGCGAAAAATAAAATTAAACGTTAAAGCTTGTAATTTTTAATTCGCGTTAATTGCGGATCATTTAAAGGACCAAAAGTATACATTTTTAGGAGTCAAATTTGTAAAATACCTCCTCGCATTTCTGCGCTCCTGTAACCACAGGTACAAATTTTGATCGGTATTAGGATCAATTGAAAACTTAGCGGACGAACGAATCCCGACGTCAAAATCGCGATCACGAGGAACACGACAGCGTGCCGGGGAAGTCGTTACGAGTTTCGGTTTTTCCGCAAACAAGGGAAAACCCAATTTTTTTCGTCATATCCGGTTACCCTAATGTCCGAGAAAAAAAACCGAGGGCAGTTCTGCATTCAGCGCCCTCGATTTAGTCTAGGAGAATTTTTTGGTGATTTTTAGACGAAAACAATATGTAAATACTGGCGCGTTCGCCAAATTTTAGACTGTCAAATATAGGAATTTTGTTAATACTAGCGCATTCGCCAAATTTGAGACTGTCAAAAATAGGGTTTTTTGTTAACTTTGGCTTGAATGCGCTGGTGGTTTTGCTTTGTGAAATCTACTAAGCAGATTTCATACAAAACGAAGCATAAAACTGTAATTGTCGCCACTCCCATGCCAACAGTCTTTGAAAGTAAGTACTCTGTATTAAGAGTGCAAAAATGCGAGATGGTATGTATTGAATTATTTACAGTTACAACCATCTTCGGTCTAAATGAATTTTGCTATTACTGGCGCCTTATGAAAAATTTTCAAAAACAGTTTTGAAAATTGTTGTAGGACCAACTTTCGTTTTTTCAGTTTTTGATTTTAGCAAAAATTTGCAAGAACCATTTTTTGGCCATAACTCGGAAAACTTTATTCCCTGAATAAAATTTCAGGTCTTTTATTAGGAGATCAGAAATACGAGGAGGTATTTTTAAATTATCAGGAGCACAACGAATCACCTCTTGACTAATTTAATAACTGAGGTGAATATTTCAAATGTGCCTTGGTATATACTGGCGCATTCGCCAAATTTGAGACTGTCAAAAGTGGAAATTTTGTTAAAACTAGCGCATTCGCCAAATTTGAGACTGTCAAAAATTTAAATTTTGTTAATACTGGCGCGTTCGCCAAATTTGAGACTGTCAAAAGTAGAAATTTTGTTAATACCAGCGCATTCGCCAAATGTGAGACTGTCAAAGATATAAGTTTTGTTAATTTTGTCGAATTCGCTGGTGATTTTGCGTTCCAAAACGGAAAAACAGATTTAATGCAAAACGAAGCATAAAACTTACTTTAGCGACACCAGTGCTAACAGTCTTTGAATGAATGTACTTTGTTTTAGGAGTGAAGAAGTGCGAGAGGTGTGTATTGAATATTAGGTACACAAATACAAACATTCGGGCCTATTCCGAAAAGTCAATGCGAAAAAATAAAATTAAACGTTAAAGCTTGTAATTTTTAATTCGCGTTAATTGCGGATCATTTAAAGAACCAAAAGTATACATTTTTAGGAGTCAAATTTGTAAAATACCTCCTCGCATTTCTGCGCTCCTGTAACCACGGGTACAAATTTTGATCGGTATATAGGATCAATTGAAAACTTAGCGGACGAACGAATCCCGACGTCAAAATCGCGATCACGAGGAACACGACAGCGTGCCGGGGAAGTCGTTACGAGTTTCGGTTTTTCCGCAAACAAGGGAAAACCCAATTTTTTCGTCATATCCGGTTACCCTAATGTCCGAGAAAAAAACCGAGGGCAGATCTGCATTCAGCGCCCTCGATTTAGTCTAGGAGAATTTTTTGGTGATTTTTAGACGAAAACAATTTTTTCGTCAGAAATTTTTGTAAGGCTATAACCCATGAAAATCGTCGAAAAATCGAATCGCTTTAATAGGCCTCCAAATGACCAATTCGGATGCGGGAAGAACGATGGTAAACGCGAAAATCCCGTGCGACGTGCCGTTCTTTCGGAAAAACCGAGAAAAAAAACATCTCGCAGGATCCCCATATAGAAGTACAGAAACACCTCTCCGTTTCGTATTTGAAACGATTTATGTTTAATTTCAAATGAAAATTTCTGCTCCTGGCATTAGGAACACAGAAGGTCGAGGAGGTATTTTACAAATTATCAGGAGTATTTTTTATGCGACGTAAGGAGAATTTTTATGTGACGTAACCCTACTTTTCAGTTTTATCGAGACATTTCTTCTTCTTCTATTACTACCGTTATTTGTGAGGTTAGGTGTACATAACCCCACTTTGGCGTCTTCTTCTTTACCGATCTTGTTCGTCTACTGTGACGTAACCCTACTTTTCGGTTTTATCGAGGTATTTCTTCTTCTTCTATTACTACCGTTATTTGTGAGGTTAGGTGTATATAACCCCACTTCGGCGTCTTCTTCTTTACCGATCTTGTTCGTCTACTGTGGTCCCTACCGCTGGTTTTTGGGTGCTCATATTCTAGGGAAATTGTTTAGTGACGTCGTAACAGTTGCACAGAGTGTTCAGTGTGTCGATAATATAGAGAACACAACAATATGGAGTTTATTGATTTATTATGCGAAAAAATAAAATTAAACGTTAAAGCTTGTAATTTTTAATTCGCGTTAATTGCGGATCATTTAAAGGACCAAAAGTATACATTTTTAGGAGTCAAATTTGTAAAATACCTCCTCGCATTTCTGCGCTCCTGTAACCACAGGTACAAATTTTGATCGGTATTAGGATCAATTAGGATCAAAACTTAGCGAACGAACGAATCCCGACGTCAAAATCGCGATCACGAGGAACACGACAGCGTGCCGGGGAAGTCGTTACGAGTTTCCGGTTTTTCCGCAAACAAGGGAAAACCCAATTTTTTCGTCATATCCGGTTACCCTAATGTCCGAGAAAAAAACCGAGGGCAGTTCTGCATTCAGCGCCCTCGATTTAGTCTAGGAGAATTTTTTTGGTGATTTTTAGACGAAAACAATATGTAAATACTGGCGCGTTCGCCAAATTTTAGACTGTCAAATATAGGAATTTTGTTAATACTAGCGCATTCGCCAAATTTGAGACTGTCAAAAGTAGAAATTTTGTTAATACCAGCGCATTTGCCAAATTTGAGACTGTCAAAAATAGGGTTTTTGTTAACTTTGGCGAATGCGCTGGTGGTTTTGCTTTGTGAAATCTACTAAGCAGATTTCATACAAAACGAAGCATAAAACTGTAATTGTCGCCACGCCCATGCCAACAGTCTTTGAAAGTAAGTACTCTGTATTAAGAGTGCAAAAATGCGAGATGGTATGTATTGAATTATTTACAGTTACAGCCCTCTTCGGTCTAAATGAATTTTGCTATTACTGGCGCCTTATGAAAAATTTTCAAAAACAGTTTTGAAAATTGTTGTAGGACCAACTTTCGTTTTTTCAGTTTTGATTTTAGCAAAAATTTGCAAGAACCATTTTTTGGCCATAACTCGGAAAACTTTATTCCCTGAATAAAATTTCAGGTCTTTTTATTAGGAGATCAGAAATACGAGGAGGTATTTTTAAATTATCAGGAGTACAACGAATCACCTCTTGACTAATTTAATAACTGAGGTGAACATTTCAAATGTGCCTTGGTATATACTGGCGCATTCGCCAAATTTGAGACTGTCAAAAGTGGAAATTTTGTTAATACTAGCGCATTCGCCAAATTTGAGACTGTCAAAATCACAATTTTTTTTAATTCTGGCGAATGCGCTGGTGTCTCTCCAAAATTAATTTTTTAAGTTCTTTGAATTAGAACAGAAACACGAGGAGGTTTTTTTACAATTATCAGAACAGAGACCAACGTGTAAAATAAGGAGACCGATCATTGATAAATTAGTCAGTTGGTCCTCTTTTGGTTTTTAACAGTGTTTTTTTGTGCAAAACGTTTGCTGGTCATAACTCGCTTATTTGAAGAGATAGAGGAATTGAATGACTTAGGTGAACATTTAAAATGTGCCTTGGTATGATATGCTGGCGCTTCGCTAAATTTAAGACTGTCAAAAATATAAATTTTGCTAATACTGGCGCATTCGCCAAATTTGAGACTGTCAAAAATTTAAATTTTGTTAATACTGGCGCGTTCGCCAAATTTGAGACTGTCAAAAGTAGAAATTTTGTTAATACCAGCGCATTCGCCAAATGTGAGACTGTCAAAGATATAAGTTTTGTTAATTTTGTCGAATTCGCTGGTGATTTTGCGTTCCAAAACGGAAAAACAGATTTAATGCAAAACGAAGCATAAAACTTACTTTAGCGACACCAGTGCTAACAGTCATTGAATGAATGTACTTTGTTTTAGGAGTGAAGAAGTGCGAGAGGTGTGTATTGAATATTAGGTACACAAATACAAACATTCGGGCCTATTCCGAAAAGTCAATGCGAAAAAAATAAAATTAAACGTTAAAGCTTGTAATTTTTAATTCGCGTTAATTGCGGATCATTTAAAAGAACCAAAAGTATACATTTTTAGGAGTCAAATTTGTAAAAATACCTCCTCGCATTTCTGCGCTCCTGTAACCACGGGCACAAATTTTGATCGGTATATAGGATCAATTGAAAACTTAGCGGACGAACGAATCCCGACGTCAAAATCGCGATCACGAGGAACACGACAGCGTGCCGGGGGAAGTCGTTACGAGTTTCGGTTTTTCCGCAAACAAGGGAAAACCCAATTTTTTCGTCATATCCGGTTACCCTAATGTCCGAGAAAAAACCGAGGGCAGATCTGCATTCAGCGCCCTCGATTTAGTCTAGGAGAATTTTTTGGTGATTTTTAGACGAAAACAATATGTAAATACTGGCGCATTCGCCAAATTTTAGACTGTCAAATATAGGAATTTTGTTAACTTTGGCGAATGCGCTGGTGGTTTTGCTTTGTGAAATCAAAAAAAGCAGATTTCATACAAAACGAAGCATAAAACTGTAATTGTCGCCACGCCCATTCCAACAGTCTTTGAAAGTAAGTACTCTGTATTAAGAGTGCAAAAATGCGAGATGGTATGTATTGAATTATTTACAGTTACAGCCCTCTTCGGTCTAAATGAATTTTGCTATTACTGGCGCCTTATGAAAAATTTTCAAAAACAGTTTTGAAAATTGTTGTAGGACCAACTTTCGTTTTTTCAGTTTTGATTTTAGCAAAAATTTACAAGAACCATTTTTTGGCCATAACTCGGAAAACTTTATTCCCTGAATAAAATTTCAGGTCTTTTTTATTAGGAGATCAGAAATACGAGGAGGTATTTTTAAATTATCAGGAGTACAACGAATCACCTCTTGACTAATTTAATAACTGAAGTGAACATTTGAAATGTGCCTTGGTATATACTGGCGCATTCGCCAAATTTGAGACTGTCAAAAGTGGAAATTTTGTTTATACTAGCGCATTCGCCAAATTTGAGACTGTCAAAATCACAATTTTTTTTAAGTCTGGCGAATGCGCTGGTGTCTCCAAAATTAATTTTTAAGTTCTTTGAATTAGGAGAACAGAAACACGAGGAGGTTTTTTTACAATTATCAGAACAGAGACCAACGTGTAAAATAAGTATACCGATCATTGATAAATTAGTCAGTTGGTCCTCTTTTGATTTTTAACAGTGTTTTTTTTGTGCAAAACGTTTGCTGGTCATAACTTGCTTATTTGAAGAAATAGAGGAATTGAATGACTGAGGTGAACATTTAAAATGTGCCTTGGTATGATATGCTGGCGCTTCGCTAAATTTAAGCCTGTCAAAAATATAAATTTTGCTAATACTGGCGCATTCGCCAAATTTGAGACTGTCAAAAATTTAAATTTTGTTAATACTGGCGCGTTCGCCAAATTTGAGACTGTCAAAAGTAGAAATTTTGTTAATACCAGCGCATTCGCCAAATTTGAGACTGTCAAAGGTATAAGTTTTGTTAATTTTGTCGAATTCGCTGGTGATTTTGCGTTCCAAAACGGAAAAACAGATTTAATGCAAAACGAAGCATAAAACTTACTTTAGCGACACCAGTGCTAACAGTCTTTGAATGAATGTACTTTGTTTTAGGAGTGAAGAAGTGCGAGAGGTGTGTATTGAATATTAGGTACACAAATACAAACATTCGGGCCTATTCCGAAAAGTCAATGCGAAAAAATAAAATTAAACGTTAAAGCTTGTAATTTTTAATTCGCGTTAATTGCGGATCAATTAAGGAACCAAAAGTATACATTTTTAGGAGTCAAATTTGTAAAATACCTCCTCGCATTTCTGCGCTCCTGTAACCACGGGTACAAATTTTGATCGGTATATCAGGATAAATTGAAAACTTAGCGGACGAACGAATCCCGACGTCAAAATCGCGATCACGAGGAACACGACAGCGTGCCGGGGAAGTCGTTACGAGTTTCGGTTTTTCCGCAAACAAGGGAAAACCCAATTTTTTCGTCATATCCGGTTACCCTAATGTCCGAGGAAAAAACCGAGGGCAGATCTGCATTCAGCGCCCTCGATTTAGTCTAGGAGAATTTTTTTGGTGATTTTTAAACGAAAACAATATGTTAATACTGGCGCGTTCGCCAAATTTGAGACTGTCAAAAGTAGAAATTTTTGTTAATACCAGCGCATTCGCCAAATTTTAGACTGTCAAATATAGGAATTTTGTTAATGCTAGCGCATTCACCAAATTTGAGACTGTCAAAAGTAGAAATTTTGTTAATACCAGCGCATTCGCCAAATTTGAGACTGTCAAAAATAGGGTTTTTGTTAACTTTGGCGAATGCGCTGGTGGTTTTGCTTTGTGAAATCAAAAAAGCAGATTTCATACAAAACGAAGCATAAAACTGTAATTGTCGCCACTCCCATGCCAACAGTCTTTGAAAGTAAGTACTCTGTATTAAGAGTGCAAAAATGCGAGATGGTATGTATTGAATTATTTACAGTTACAGCCCTCTTCGGTCTAAATGAATTTTGCTATTACTGGCGCCTTATGAAAAATTTTCAAAAACAGTTTTGAAAATTGTTGTAGGACCAACTTTCGTTTTTTCAGTTTTGATTTTAGCAAAAATTTGCAAGAACCATTTTTTGGCCATAACTCGGAAAACTTTATTCCCTGAATAAAATTTCAGGTCTTTTTATTAGGAGATCAGAAATACGAGGAGGTATTTTTAAATTATCAGGAGTACAACGAATCACCTCTTGACTAATTTAATAACTGAGGTGGAACATTTCAAATGTGCCTTGGTATATACTGGCGCATTCGCCAAATTTGAGACTGTCAAAAGTGGAAATTTTGTTAATACTAGCGCATTCGCCAAATTTGAGACTGTCAAAATCACAATTTTTTTTAATTCTGGCGAATGCGCTGGTGTCTCTCCAAAATTAATTTTTAAGTTCTTTGAATTAGAACAGAAACACGAGGAGGTTTTTTTACAATTATCAGAACAGAGACCAACGTGTAAAATAAGGAGACCGATCATTGATAAATTAGTCAGTTGGTCCTCTTTTGGTTTTTAACAGTGTTTTTTTGTGCAAAACGTTTGCTGGTCATAACTCGCTTATTTGAAGAGATAGAGGAATTGAATGACTTAGGTGAACATTTAAAATGTGCCTTGGTATGATATGCTGGCGCTTCGCTAAATTTAAGACTGTCAAAAATATAAATTTTGCTAATACTGGCGCATTCGCCAAATTTGAGACTGTCAAAAATTTAAATTTTGTTAATACTGGCGCGTTCGCCAAATTTGAGACTGTCAAAAGTAGAAATTTTGTTAATACCAGCGCATTCGCCAAATTTGAGACTGTCAAAGATATAAGTTTTGTTAATTTTGTCGAATTCGCTGGTGATTTTGCGTTCCAAAACGGAAAAACAGATTGAATGCAAAACGAAGCATAAAACTTACTTTAGCGACACCAGTGCTAACAGTCTTTGAATGAATGTACTTTGTTTTAGGAGTGAAGAAGTGCGAGAGGTGTGTATTGAATATTAGGTACACAAATACAAACATTCGGGCCTATTCCGAAAAGTCAATGCGAAAAAATAAAATTAAACGTTAAAGCTTGTAATTTTTAATTCGCGTTAATTGCGGATCATTTAAAGAACCATAAGTATACATTTTTAGGAGTCAAATTTGTAAAATACCTCCTCGCATTTCTGCGCTCCTGTAACCACGGGTACAAATTTTGATCGGTATATAGGATCAATTGAAAACTTAGCGGACGAACGAATCCCGACGTCAAAATCGCGATCACGAGGAACACGACAGCGTGCCGGGGAAGTCGTTACGAGTTTCGGTTTTTCCGCAAACAAGGGAAAACCCAATTTTTTTCGTCATATCCGGTTACCCTAATGTCCGAGAAAAAACCGAGGGCAGATCTGCATTCAGCGCCCTCGATTTAGTCTAGGAGAATTTTTTTGGTGATTTTTAGACGAAAACAATTTTTTCGTCAGAAATTTTTGTAAGGCCCATGAAAATCGTCGAAAAATCGAATCGCTTTAATAGGCCTCCAAATGACCAATTCGGATGCGGGAAGAACGATGGTAAACGCGAAAATCCCGTGCGACGTGCCGTTCTTTCGGAAAAACCGAGAAAAAAAACATCTCGCAGGATCCCCATATAGAAGTACAGAAACACCTCTCCGTTTCGTATTTGAAACGATTTATGTTTAATTTCAAATGAAAATTTCTGCTCCTGGCATTAGGAACACAGAAGTTCGAGGAGGTATTTTACAAATTATCAGGAGTATTTTTATGCGACGTAAGGGAGAATTTTTATGTGACGTAACCCTACTTTTCAGTTTTATCGAGACATTTCTTCTTCTTCTATTACTACCGTTATTTGTGAGGTTAGGTGTACATAACCCCACTTTGGCGTCTTCTTCTTTACCGTTCTTGTTCGTCTACTGTGACGTAACCCTACTTTTCGGTTTTATCGAGGTATTTCTTCTTCTTCTATTACTACCGTTATTTGTGAGGTTAGGTGTATATAACCCCACTTCGGCGTCTTCTTCTTTACCGATCTTGTTCGTCTACTGTGGTCCCTACCGCTGGTTTTTGGGTGCTCATATTCTAGGGAAATTGTTTAGTGACGTCGTAACAGTTGCACAGAGTGTTCAGTGTGTCGATAATATAGAGAACACAACAATATGGAGTTTATTGATTTATTATGCGAAAAAATAAAATTAAACGTTAAAGCTTGTAATTTTTTAATTCGCGTTAATTGCGGATCATTTAAAGGACCAAAAGTATACATTTTTAGGAGTCAAATTTGTAAAATACCTCCTCGCATTTCTGCGCTCCTGTAACCACAGGTACAAATTTTGATCGGTATTAGGATCAATTAGGATCAAAACTTAGCGAACGAACGAATCCCGACGTCAAAATCGCGATCACGAGGAACACGACAGCGTGCCGGGGAAGTCGTTACGAGTTTCGGTTTTTCCGCAAACAAGGGAAAACCCAATTTTTTCGTCATATCCGGTTACCCTAATGTCCGAGAAAAAAACCGAGGGCAGTTCTGCATTCAGCGCCCTCGATTTAGTCTAGGAGAATTTTTTGGTGATTTTTAGACGAAAACAATATGTAAATACTGGCGCGTTCGCCAAATTTTAGACTGTCAAATATAGGAATTTTGTTAATACTAGCGCATTCGCCAAATTTGAGACTGTCAAAAGTAGAAATTTTGTTAATACCAGCGCATTCGCCAAATTTGAGACTGTCAAAAATAGGGTTTTTGTTAACTTTGGCGAATGCGCTGGTGGTTTTGCTTTGTGAAATCTACTAAGCAGATTTCATACAAAACGAAGCATAAAACTGTAATTGTCGCCACTCCCATGCCAACAGTCTTTTGAAAGTAAGTACTCTGTATTAAGAGAGTGCAAAAATGCGAGATGGTATGTATTGAATTATTTACAGTTACAACCATCTTCGGTCTAAATGAATTTTGCTATTACTGGCGCCTTATGAAACATTTTCAAAAACAGTTTTGAAAATTGTTGTAGGACCAACTTTCGTTTTTTCAGTTTTGATTTTAGCAAAAATTTGCAAGAACCATTTTTTGGCCATAACTCGGAAAACTTTATTCCCTGAATAAAATTTCAGGTCTTTTTATTAGGAGATCAGAAATACGAGGAGGTATTTTTAAATTATCAGGAGCACAACGAATCACCTCTTGACTAATTTAATAACTGAGGTGAGTATTTCAAATGTGCCTTGGTATATACTGGCGCATTCGCCAAATTTGAGACTGTCAAAAGTGGAAATTTTGTTAAAACTAGCGCATTCGCCAAATTTGAGACTGTCAAAAATTTATATTTTGTTAATACTGGCGCGTTCGCCAAATTTGAGACTGTCAAAAGTAGAAATTTTGTTAATACCAGCGCATTCGCCAAATTTGAGACTGTCAAAGGTATAAGTTTTGTTAATTTTGTCGAATTCGCTGGTGATTTTGCGTTCCAAAACGGAAAAACAGATTTAATGCAAAACGAAGCATAAAACTTACTTTAGCGACACCAGTGCTAACAGTCTTTGAATGAATGTACTTTGTTTTAGGAGTGAAGAAGTGCGAGAGGTGTGTATTGAATATTAGGTACACAAATACAAACATTCGGGCCTATTCCGAAAAGTCAATGCGAAAAAATAAAATTAAACGTTAAAGCTTGAAATTTTTAATTCGCGTTAATTGCGGATCATTTAAAGAACCAAAAGTATACATTTTTAGGAGTCAAATTTGTAAAATACCTCCTCGCATTTCTGCGCTCCTGTAACCACGGGTACAAATTTTGATCGGTATATAGGATCAATTGAAAACTTAGCGGACGAACGAATCCCGACGTCAAAATCGCGATCACGAGGAACACGACAGCGTGCCGGGGAAGTCGTTACGAGTTTCGGTTTTTCCGCAAACAAGGGAAAACCCAATTTTTCGTCATATCCGGTTACCCTAATGTCCGAGAAAAAAACCGAGGTCAGATCTGCATTCAGCGCCCTCGATTTAGTCTAGGAGAATTTTTTGGTGATTTTTAGACGAAAACAATTTTTTCGTCAGAAATTTTTGTAAGGCAACCCATGAAAATCGTCGAAAAATCGAATCGCTTTAATAGGCCTCCAAATGACCAATTCGGATGCGGGAAGAACGATGGTAAACGCGAAAATCCCGTGCGACGTGCCGTTCTTTCGGAAAAACCGAGAAAAAAACATCTCGCAGGATCCCCATATAGAAGTACAGAAACACCTCTCCGTTTCGTATTTGAAACGATTTATGTTTAATTTCAAATGAAAATTTCTGCTCCTGGCATTAGGAACACAGAAGTTCGAGGAGGTATTTTACAAATTATCAGGAGTATTTTTATGCGACGTAAGGAGAATTTTTATGTGACGTAACCCTACTTTTCAGTTTTATCGAGACATTTCTTCTTCTTCTATTACTACCGTTATTTGTGAGGTTAGGTGTACATAACCCCACTTTGGCGTCTTCTTCTTTACCGATCTTGTTCGTCTACTGTGACGTAACCCTACTTCTCGGTTTTATCGAGGTGTTTCTTCTTCTTCTATTACTACCGTTTTTTTGTGAGGTTAGGTGTATATAACCCCACTTCGGCGTCTTCTTCTTTACCGATCTTGTTCGTCTACTGTGGTCCCTACCGCTGGTTTTTGGGTGCTCATATTCTAATGAAATTGTTTAGTGACGTCGTAACCGTTGCACAGAGTGTTCAGTGTGTCGATAATATAGAGAACACAACAATATGGAGTTTATTGATTTATTATGCGAAAAAATTAAATTAAACGTTAAAGATTGTAATTTTTAATTCGCGTTAATTGCGGATCATTTAAAGGACCAAAAGAATACATTTTTAGGAGTCAAATTGCGTGCCGGGGAAGACGTTACGAGTTTCGGTTTTTCCGCAAACAAGGGAAAACCCAATTTTTTCGTCATATCCGGTTACCCTAATGTCCGAGAAAAAAACCGAGGGCAGTTCTGCATTCAGCGCCCTCGATTTAGTCTAGGAGAATTTTTTGGTGATTTTTAGACGAAAACAATATGTAAATACTGGCGCGTTCGCCAAATTTGAGACTGTCAAAAGTAGAAATTTTGTTAATACCAGCGCATTCGCCAAATTTTAGACTGTCAAATATAGGAATTTTGTTAATACTAGCGCCTTCGCCAAATTTGAGACTGTCAAAATTAGAAATTTTGTTAATACCAGCGCATTCGCCAAATTTTAGCCTGTCAAATATAGGAATTTTGTTAATACTATCGCATTCGCCAAATTTGAGACTGTCAAAAGTAGAAATTTTGTTAATACCAGCGCATTCGCCAAATTTGAGACTGTCAAAGATATAAGTTTTGTTAATTTTGTCGAATTCGCTGGTGATTTTGCGTTCCAAAACGGAAAAACAGATTGAATGCAAAACGAAGCATAAAACTTACTTTAGCGACACCAGTGCTAACAGTCTTTGAATGAATGTACTTTGTTTTAGGAGTGAAGAAGTGCGAGAGGTGTGTATTGAATATTAGGTACACAAATACAAACATTCGGGCCTATTCCGAAAAGTCAATGCGAAAAATAAAATTAAACGTTAAAGCTTGTAATTTTTAATTCGCGTTAATTGCGGATCATTTAAAGAACCAAAAGTATACATTTTTAGGAGTCAAATTTGTAAAATACCTCCTCACATTTCTGCGCTCCTGTAACCACGGGTACAAATTTTGATCGGTATATAGGATCAATTGAAAACTTAGCGGACGAACGAATCCCGACGTCAAAATCGCGATCACGAGGAACACGACAGCGTGCCGGGGAAGTCGTTACGAGTTTCGGTTTTTCCGCAAACAAGAGAAAACCCAATTTTTTCGTCATATCCGGTTACCCTAATGTCCGAGAAAAAAACCGAGGGCAGATCTGCATTCAGCGCCCTCGATTTAGTCTAGGAGAATTTTTTTGGTGATTTTTAGACGAAAACAATTTTTTTCGTCTGAAATTTTAGTAAGGCTATAACCCATGAAAATCGTCGAAAAATCGAATCGCTTTAATAGGCCTCCAAATGACCAATTCGGATGCGGGAAGAACGATGGTAAACGCGAAAATCCCGTGCGACGTGCCGTTCTTTCGGAAAAACCGAGAAAAAAACATCTCGCAGGATCCCCATATAGAAGTACAGAAACACCTCTCCGTTTCGTATTTGAAACGATTTATATTTAATTTCAAATGAAAATTTCTGCTCCTGGCATTAGGAACACAGAAGGTCGAGGAGGCATTTACAAATTATCAGGAGTATTTTTATGCGACGTAA
The DNA here is from genome assembly GCA_029963805.1 of Aromia moschata. Lineage (NCBI taxonomy): Eukaryota > Metazoa > Arthropoda > Insecta > Coleoptera > Cerambycidae > Aromia > Aromia moschata. Next base: position 1,944,002 of record JAPWTK010000058.1, on the reverse strand, counting down.
GGAGAATTTTTATGTGACGTAACCCTACTTTTCAGTTTTATCGAGACATTTCTTCTTCTTCTATTACTACCGTTATTTGTGAGGTTAGGTGTACATAACCCCACTTTGGCGTCTTCTTCTTTACCGATCTTGTTCGTCTACTGTGACGTAACCCTACTTTTCGGTTTTATCGAGGTATTTCTTCTTCTTCTATTACTACCGTTATTTGTGAGGTTAGTGTATATAACCCCACTTCGGCGTCTTCTTCTTTACCGATCTTGTTCGTCTACTGTGGTCCCTACCGCTGGTTTTTGGGTGCTCATATTCTAGGGAAATTGTTTAGTGACGTCGTAACAGTTGCACAGAGTGTTCAGTGTGTCGATAATATAGAGAACACAACAATATGGAGTTTATTGATTTATTATGCGAAAAAATAAAATTAAACGTTAAAGCTTGTAATTTTTAATTCGCGTTAATTGCGGATCATTTAAAGGACCAAAAGTATACATTTTTAGGAGTCAAATTTGTAAAATACCTCCTCGCATTTCTGCGCTCCTGTAACCACAGGTACAAATTTTGATCGGTATTAGGATCAATTGAAAACTTAGCGGACGAACGAATCCCGACGTCAAAATCGCGATCACGAGGAACACGACAGCGTGCCGGGGGAAGTCGTTACGAGTTTCGGTTTTTCCGCAAACAAGGGAAAACCCAATTTTTTCGTCATATCCGGTTACCCTAATGTCCGAGAAAAAACCGAGGGCAGTTCTGCATTCAGCGCCCTCGATTTAGTCTAGGAGAATTTTTTGGTGATTTTTAGACGAAAACAATATGTAAATACTGGCGCGTTCGCCAAATTTGAGACTGTCAAAAGTAGAAATTTTGTTAATACCAGCGCATTCGCCAAATTTTAGACTGTCAAATATAGGAATTTTGTTAATACTAGCGCATTCGCCAAATTTGAGACTGTCAAAAGTAGAAATTTTGTTAACTTTGGCGAATGCGCTGGTGGTTTTGCTTTGTGAAATCAAAAAAGCAGATTTCATACAAAACGAAGCATAAAACTGTAATTGTCGCCACGCCCATGCCAACAGTCTTTGAAAGTAAGTACTCTGTATTAAGAGTGCAAAAATGCGAGATGGTATGTATTGAATTATTTACAGTTACAGCCCTCTTCGGTCTAAATGAATTTTGCTATTACTGGCGCCTTATGAAAAATTTTCAAAAACAGTTTTGAAAATTGTTGTAGGACCAACTTTCGTTTTTTCAGTTTTGATTTTAGCAAAAATTTGCAAGAACCATTGTTTGGCCATAACTCGGAAAACTTTATTCCCTGAATAAAATTTCAGGTCTTTTTATTAGGAGATCAGAAATACGAGGAGGTATTTTTAAATTATCAGGAGTACAACGAATCACCTCTTGACTAATTTAATAACTGAGGTGAACATTTCAAATGTGCCTTGGTATATACTGGCGCATTCGCCAAATTTGAGACTGTCAAAAGTAGAAATTTTGTTAATACCAGCGCATTTGCCAAATTTGAGACTGTCAAAAATAGGGTTTTTGTTAACTTTGGCGAATGCGCTGGTGGTTTTGCTTTGTGAAATCTACTAAGCAGATTTCATACAAAACGAAGCATAAAACTGTAATTGTCGCCACTCCCATGCCAACAGTCTTTGAAAGTAAGTACTCTGTATTAAGAGTGCAAAAATGCGAGATGGTATGTATTGAATTATTTACAGTTACAACCATCTTCGGTCTAAATGAATTTTGCTATTACTGGCGCCTTATGAAAAATTTTCAAAAACAGTTTTGAAAATTGTTGTAGGACCAACTTTCGTTTTTTCAGTTTTGATTTTAGCAAAAATTTGCAAGAACCATTTTTTGGCCATAACTCGGAAAACTTTATTCCCCTGAATAAAATTTCAGATCTTTTTATTAGGAGATCAGAAATACGAGGAGGTATTTTTAAATTATCAGGAGCACAACGAATCACCTCTTGACTAATTTAATAACTGAGGTGAATATTTCAAATGTGCCTTGGTATATACTGGCGCATTCGCCAAATTTGAGACTGTCAAAAGTGGAAATTTTGTTAAAACTAGCGCATTCGCCAAATTTGAGACTGTCAAAAATTTAAATTTTGTTAATACTGGCGCGTTCGCCAAATTTGAGACTGTCAAAAGTAGAAATTTTGTTAATACCAGCGCATTCGCCAAATTTGAGACTGTCAAAGGTATAAGTTTTGTTAATTTTGTCGAATTCGCTGGTGATTTTGCGTTCCAAAACGAAAAACAGATTTAATGCAAAACGAAGCATAAAACTTACTTTAGCGACACCAGTGCTAACAGTCTTTGAATGAATGTACTTTGTTTTAGGAGTGAAGAAGTGCGAGAGGTGTGTATTGAATATTAGGTACACAAATACAAACATTCGGGCCTATTCCGAAAAGTCAATGCGAAAAATAAAATTAAACGTTAAAGCTTGTAATTTTTAATTCGCGTTAATTGCGGATCATTTAAAGAACCAAAAGTATACATTTTTAGGAGTCAAATTTGTAAAATACCTCCTCGCATTTCTGCGCTCCTGTAACCACGGGTACAAATTTTGATCGGTATATAGGATCAATTGAAAACTTAGCGGACGAACGAATCCCGACGTCAAAATCGCGATCACGAGGAACACGACAGCGTGCCGGGGAAGTCGTTACGAGTTTCGGTTTTTCCGCAAACAAGAGAAAACCCAATTTTTTCGTCATATCCGGTTACCCTAATGTCCGAGAAAAAAACCGAGGGCAGATCTGCATTCAGCGCCCTCGATTTAGTCTAGGAGAATTTTTTGGTGATTTTTAGACGAAAACAATTTTTTCGTCAGAAATTTTTGTAAGGCTATAACCCATGAAAATCGTCGAAAAGATCGAATCGCTTTAATAGGCCTCCAAAATGACCAATTCGGATGCGGGAAGAACGATGGTAAACGCGAAAATCCCGTGCGACGTGCCGTTCTTTCGGAAAAACCGAGAAAAAAACATCTCGCAGGATCCCCATATAGAAGTACAGAAACACCTCTCCGTTTCGTATTTGAAACGATTTATGTTTAATTTCAAATGAAAATTTCTGCTCCTGGCATTAGGAACACAGAAGGTCGAGGGAGGTATTTTACAAATTATCAGGAGTATTTTTATGCGACGTAAGGAGAATTTTTATGTGACGTAACCCTACTTTTCAGTTTTATCGAGACATTTCTTCTTCTTCTATTACTACCGTTATTTGTGAGGTTAGGTGTACATAACCCCACTTTGGCGTCTTCTTCTTTACCGATCTTGTTCGTCTACTGTGACGTAACCCTACTTTTCGGTTTTATCGAGGTATTTCTTCTTCTTCTATTACTACCGTTATTTGTGAGGTTAGGTGTATATAACCCCACTTCGGCGTCTTCTTCTTTACCGATCTTGTTCGTCTACTGTGGTCCCTACCGCTGGTTTTTGGGTGCTCATATTCTAGGGAAATTGTTTAGTGACGTCGTAACAGTTGCACAGAGTGTTCAGTGTGTCGATAATATAGAGAACACAACAATATGGAGTTTATTGATTTATTATGCGAAAAAATAAAATTAAACGTTAAAGCTTGTAATTTTTAATTCGCGTTAATTGCGGATCATTTAAAGGACCAAAAGTATACATTTTTAGGAGTCAAATTTGTAAAATACCTCCTCGCATTTCTGCGCTCCTGTAAATACAGGTACAAATTTTGATCGGTATTAGGATCAATTGAAAACTTAGCGGACGAACGAATCCCGACGTCAAAATCGCGATCACGAGGAACACGACAGCGTGCCGGGGAAGTCGTTACGAGTTTCGGTTTTTCCGCAAACAAGGGAAAACCCAATTTTTTCGTCATATCCGGTTACCCTAATGTCCGAGAAAGAAACCGAGGGCAGATCTGCATTCAGCGCCCTCGATTTAGTCTAGGAGAATTTTTTGGTGATTTTTAAACGAAAACAATATGTTAATACTGGCGCGTTCGCCAAATTTGAGACTGTCAAAAGTAGAAATTTTGTTAATACCAGCGCATTTGCCAAATTTTAGACTGTCAAATATAGGAATTTTGTTAATGCTAGCGCATTCGCCAAATTTGAGACTGTCAAAAAGTAGAAATTTTGTTAATACCAGCGCATTCGCCAAATTTGAGACTGTCAAAAATAGGGTTTTTGTTAACTTTGGCGAATGCGCTGGTGGTTTTGCTTTGTGAAATCAAAAAGCAGATTTCATACAAAACGAAGCATAAAACTGTAATTGTCGCCACGCCCATGCCAACAGTCTTTGAAAGTAAGTACTCTGTATTAAGAGTGCAAAAATGCGAGATGGTATGTATTGAATTATTTACAGTTACAGCCCTCTTCGGTCTAAATGAATTTTGCTATTACTGGCGCCTTATGAAAAATTTTCAAAAACAGTTTTGAAAATTGTTGTAGGACCAACTTTCGTTTTTTCAGTTTTGATTTTTAGCAAAAATTTGCAAGAACCATTTTTTGGCCATAACTCGGAAAACTTTATTCCCTGAATAAAATTTCAGGTCTTTTTATTAGGAGATCAGAAATACGAGGAGGTATTTTTAAATTATCAGGAGTACAACGAATCACCTCTTGACTAATTTAATAACTGAGGTGAACATTTCAAATGTGCCTTGGTATATACTGGCGCATTCGCCAAATTTGAGACTGTCAAAAGTGGAAATTTTGTTTATACTAGCGCATTCGCCAAATTTGAGACTGTCAAAATCACAATTTTTTTTAAGTCTGGCGAATGCGCTGGTGTCTCTCCAAAATTAATTTTTAAGTTTTTTGAATTAGGAGAACAGAAACACGAGGAGGTTTTTTACAATTATCAGAACAGAGGCCAACGTGTAAAATAAGGATACCGATCATTGATAAATTAGTCAGTTGGTCCTCTTTTGGTTTTTAACAGTGTTTTTTTGTGCAAAACGTTTGCTGGTCATAACTCGCTTATTTGAAGAGATAGAGGAATTGAATGACTTAGGTGAACATTTAAAATGTGCCTTGGTATGATATGCTGGCGCTTCGCTAAATTTAAGACTGTCAAAAATATAAATTTTGCTAATACTGGCGCATTCGCCAAATTTGAGACTGTCAAAAATTTAAATTTTGTTAATACTGGCGCGTTCGCCAAATTTGAGACTGTCAAAAGTAGAAATTTTGTTAATACCAGCGCATTCGCCAAATTTGAGACTGTCAAAGATATAAGTTTTGTTAATTTTGTCGAATTCGCTGGTGATTTTGCGTTCCAAAACGGAAAAACAGATTGAATGCAAAACGAAGCATAAAACTTACTTTAGCGACACCAGTGCTAACAGTCTTTGAATGAATGTACTTTGTTTTAGGAGTGAAGAAGTGCGAGAGGTGTGTATTGAATATTAGGTACACAAATACAAACATTCGGGCCTATTCCGAAAAGTCAATGCGAAAAAAATAAAATTAAACGTTAAAGCTTGTAATTTTTAATTCGCGTTAATTGCGGATCATTTAAAGAACCAAAAGTATACATTTTTAGGAGTCAAATTTGTAAAATACCTCCTCGCATTTCTGCGCTCCTGTAACCACGGGTACAAATTTTGATCGGTATATAGGATCAATTGAAAACTTAGCGGACGAACGAATCCCGACGTCAAAATCGCGATCACGAGGAACACGACAGCGTGCCGGGGAAGTCGTTACGAGTTTCAGTTTTTCCGCAAACAAGGGAAAACCCAATTTTTTCGTCATATCAGGTTACCCTAATGTCCGAGAAAATAACCGAGGGCAGATCTGCATTCAGCGCCCTCGATTTAGTCTAGGAGAATTTTTTGGTGATTTTTAGACGAAAACAATTTTTTCGTCAGAAATTTTAGTAAGGCTATAACCCATGAAAATCGTCGAAAAATCGAATCGCTTAATAGGCCTCCAAATGACCAATTCGGATGCGGGAAGAACGATGGTAAAAGCGAAAATCCCGTGCGACGTGCCGTTCTTTCGGGAAAAACCGAGAAAAAAACATCTCGCAGGATCCCCATATAGAAGTACAGAAACACCTCTCCGTTTCGTATTTGAAACGATTTATATTTAATTTCAAATGAAAATTTCTGCTCCTGGCATTAGGAACACAGAAGGTCGAGGAGGTATTTTACAAATTATCAGGAGTATTTTTATGCGACGTAAGGAGAATTTTTTATGTGACGTAACCCTACTTTTCAGTTTTATCGAGACATTTCTTCTTCTTCTATTACTACCGTTATTTGTGAGGTTAGGTGTACATAACCCCACTTTTTGGCGTCTTCTTCTTTACCGATCTTGTTCGTCTACTGTGACGTAACCCTACTTTTCGGTTTTATCGAGGTATTTCTTCTTCTTCTATTACTACCGTTATTTGTGAGGTTAGGTGTATATAACCCCACTTCGGCGTCTTCTTCTTTACCGATCTTGTTCGTCTACTGTGGTCCCTACCGCTGGTTTTTGGGTGCTCATATTCTAGGGAAATTGTTTAGTGACGTCGTAACAGTTGCACAGAGTGTTCAGGGTGTCGATAATATAGAGAACACAACAATATGGAGTTTATTGATTTATTATGCGAAAAAATAAAATTAAACGTTAAAGCTTGTAATTTTTAATTCGCGTTAATTGCGGATCATTTAAAGGACCAAAAGTATACATTTTTAGGAGTCAAATTTGTAAAATACCTCCTCGCATTTCTGCGCTCCTGTAACCACAGGTACAAATTTTGATCGGTATTAGGATCAATTGAAAACTTAGCGGACGAACGAATCCCGACGTCAAAATCGCGATCACGAGGAACACGACAGCGTGCCGGGGAAGTCGTTACGAGTTTCGGTTTTTCCGCAAACAAGGGAAAACCCAATTTTTTCGTCATATCCGGTTACCCTAATGTCCGAGAAAAAAACCGAGGGCAGTTCTGCATTCAGCGCCCTCGATTTAGTCTAGGAGAATTTTTTGGTGATTTTTAGACGAAAACAATATGTAAATACTGGCGCGTTCGCCAAATTTTAGACTGTCAAATATAGGAATTTTGTTAATACTAGCGCATTCGCCAAATTTGAGACTGTCAAAAATAGGGTTTTTGTTAACTTTGGCGAATGCGCTGGTGGTTTTGCTTTGTGAAATCTACTAAGCAGATTTCATACAAAACGAAGCATAAAACTGTAATTGTCGCCACTCCCATGCCAACAGTCTTTGAAAGTAAGTACTCTGTATTAAGAGTGCAAAAATGCGAGATGGTATGTATTGAATTATTTACAGTTACAACCATCTTCGGTCTAAATGAATTTTGCTATTACTGGCGCCTTATGAAAAATTTTCAAAAACAGTTTTGAAAATTGTTGTAGGACCAACTTTCGTTTTTTCAGTTTTGATTTTAGCAAAAATTTGCAAGAACCATTTTTTGGCCATAACTCGGAAAACTTTATTCCCCTGAATAAAATTTCAGGTCTTTTTATTAGGAGATCAGAAATACGAGGAGGTATTTGTAAATTATCAGGAGCACAACGAATCACCTCTTGACTAATTTAATAACTGAGGTGAATATTTCAAATGTGCCTTGGTATATACTAGCGCATTCGCCAAATTTGAGACTGTCAAAAGTGGAAATTTTGTTAAAACTAGCGCATTCGCCAAATTTGAGACTGTCAAAAATTTAAATTTTGTTAATACTGGCGCGTTCGCCAAATTTGAGACTGTCAAAAGTAGAAATTTTGTTAATACCAGCGCATTCGCCAAATGTGAGACTGTCAAAGATATAAGTTTTGTTAATTTTGTCGAATTCGCTGGTGATTTTGCGTTCCAAAACGGAAAAACAGATTTAATGCAAAACGAAGCATAAAACTTACTTTAGCGACACCAGTGCTAACAGTCTTTGAATGAATGTACTTTGTTTTAGGAGTGAAGAAGTGCGAGAGGTGTGTATTGAATATTAGGTACACAAATACAAACATTCGGGCCTATTCCGAAAAGTCAATGCGAAAAAATAAAATTAAACGTTAAAGCTTGTAATTTTTAATTCGCGTTAATTGCGGATCATTTAAAGAACCAAAAGTATACATTTTTAGGAGTCAAATTTGTAAAATACCTCCTCGCATTTCTGCGCTCCTGTAACCACGGGTACAAATTTTGATCGGTATATAGGATCAATTGAAAACTTAGCGGACGAACGAATCCCGACGTCAAAATCGCGATCACGAGGAACACGACAGCGTGCCGGGGAAGTCGTTACGAGTTTCGGTTTTTCCGCAAACAAGGGAAAACCCAATTTTTTCGTCATATCCGGTTACCTAATGTCGAGAAAAAACCGAGGGCAGATCTGCATTCAGCGCCCTCGATTTAGTCTAGGAGAATTTTTTGGTGATTTTTAGACGAAAACAATTTTTTCGTCAGAAATTTTTGTAAGGCTATAACCCATGAAAATCGTCGAAAAATCGAATCGCTTTAATAGGCCTCCAAATGACCAATTCGGATGCGGGAAGAACGATGGTAAACGCGAAAATCCCGTGCGACGTGCCGTTCTTTCGGAAAAAACCGAGAAAAAAAACATCTCGTAGGATCCCCATATAGAAGTACAGAAACACCTCTCCGTTTCGTATTTGAAACGATTTATGTTTAATTTCAAATGAAAATTTCTGCTCCTGGCATTAGGAACACAGAAGGTCGAGGAGTATTTTACAAATTATCAGGAGTATTTTTATGCGACGTAAGGAGAATTTTTTTATGTGACGTAACCCTACTTTTCAGTTTTATCGAGACATTTCTTCTTCTTCTATTACTACCGTTATTTGTGAGGTTAGGTGTACATAACCCCACTTCGGCGTCTTCTTCTTTACCGATCTTGTTCGTCTACTGTGACGTAACCCTACTTTTCGGTTTTATCAAGGTATTTCTTCTTCTTCTATTACTACCGTTATTTGTGAGGTTAGGTGTATATAACCCCACTTCGGCGTCTTCTTCTTTACCGATCTTGTTCGTCTACTGTGGTCCCTACCGCTGGTTTTTGGGTGCTCATATTCTAGGGAAATTGTTTAGTGACGTCGTAACAGTTGCACAGAGTGTTCAGTGTGTCGATAATATAGAGAACACAACAATATGGAGTTTATTGATTTATTATGCGAAAAAATAAAATTAAACGTTAAAGCTTGTAATTTTTAATTCGCGTTAATTGCGGATCATTTAAAGGACCAAAAGTATACATTTTTAGGAGTCAAATTTGTAAAATACCTCCTCGCATTTCTGCGCTCCTGTAACCACAGGTACAAATTTTTGATCGGTATTAGGATCAATTAGGATCAAAACTTAGCGAACGAACGAATCCCGACGTCAAAATCGCGATCACGAGGAACACGACAGCGTGCCGGGGAAGTCGTTACGAGTTTCGGTTTTTCCGCAAACAAGGGAAAACCCAATTTTTTCGTCATATCCGGTTACCCCTAATGTCCGAGAAAAAACCGAGGGCAGTTCTGCATTCAGCGCCCTCGATTTAGTCTAGGAGAATTTTTTGGTGATTTTTTTAGACGAAAACAATATGTAAATACTGGCGCGTTCGCCAAATTTTAGACTGTCAAATATAGGAATTTTGTTAATACTAGCGCATTCGCCAAATTTGAGACTGTCAAAAGTAGAAATTTTGTTAATACCAGCGCATTTGCCAAATTTGAGACTGTCAAAAATAGGGTTTTTGTTAACTTTGGCGAATGCGCTGGTGGTTTTGCTTTGTGAAATCTACTAAGCAGATTTCATACAAAACGAAGCATAAAACTGTAATTGTCGCCACTCCCATGCCAACAGTCTTTGAAAGTAAGTACTCTGTATTAAGAGTGCAAAAATGCGAGATGGTATGTATTGAATTATTTACAGTTACAACCATCTTCGGTCTAAATGAATTTTGCTATTACTGGCGCCTTATGAAAAATTTTCAAAAACAGTTTTGAAAATTGTTGTAGGACCAACTTTCGTTTTTTCAGTTTTGATTTTAGCAAAAATTTGCAAGAACCATTTTTTGGCCATAACTCGGAAAACTTTATTCCCTGAATAAAATTTCAGATCTTTTTATTAGGAGATCAGAAATACGAGGAGGTATTTTTTAAATTATCAGGAGCACAACGAATCACCTCTTGACTAATTTAATAACTGAGGTGAATATTTCAAATGTGCCTTGGTATATACTGGCGCATTCGCCAAATTTGAGACTGTCAAAAGTGGAAATTTTGTTAAAACTAGCGCATTCGCCAAATTTGAGACTGTCAAAAATTTAAATTTTGTTAATACTGGCGCGTTCGCCAAATTTGAGACTGTCAAAAGTAGAAATTTTGTTAATACCAGCGCATTCGCCAAATTTGAGACTGTCAAAGGTATAAAGTTTTGTTAATTTTGTCGAATTCGCTGGTGATTTTGCGTTCCAAAACGGAAAAACAGATTTAATGCAAAACGAAGCATAAAACTTACTTTAGCGACACCAGTGCTAACAGTCTTTGAATGAATGTACTTTGTTTTAGGAGTGAAGAAGTGCGAGAGGTGTGTATTGAATATTAGGTACACAAATACAAACATTCGGGCCTATTCCGAAAAGTCAATGCGAAAAAATAAAATTAAACGTTAAAGCTTGTAATTTTTAATTCGCGTTAATTGCGGATCATTTAAAGAACCAAAAGTATACATTTTTAGGAGTCAAATTTGTAAAATACCTCTCGCATTTCTGCGCTCCTGTAACCACGGGTACAAATTTTGATCGGTATATAGGATCAATTGAAAACTTAGCGGACGAACGAATCCCGACGTCAAAATCGCGATCACGAGGAACACGACGAGCGTGCCGGGGAAGTCGTTACGAGTTTCGGTTTTTCCGCAAACAAGAGAAAACCCAATTTTTTCGTCATATCCGGTTACCCTAATGTCCGAGAAAAAAACCGAGGGCAGATCTGCATTCAGCGCCCTCGATTTAGTCTAGGAGAATTTTTTTGGTGATTTTTAGACGAAAACAATTTTTTTCGTCAGAAATTTTTGTAAGGCTATAACCCATGAAAATCGTCGAAAAATCGAATCGCTTTAATAGGCCTCCAAATGACCAATTCGGATGCGGGAAGAACGATGGTAAACGCGAAAATCCCGTGCGACGTGCCGTTCTTTCGGAAAAACCGAGAAAAAAACATCTCGCAGGATCCCATATAGAAGTACAGAAACACCTCTCCGTTTCGTATTTGAAACGATTTATGTTTAATTTCAAATGAAAATTTCTGCTCCTGGCATTAGGAACACAGAAGGTCGAGGAGGTATTTTACAAATTATCAGGAGTATTTTTATGCGACGTAAGGAGAATTTTATGTGACGTAACCCTACTTTTCAGTTTTATCGAGACATTTCTTCTTCTTCTATTACTACCGTTATTTGTGAGGTTAGGTGTACATAACCCCACTTTGGCGTCTTCTTCTTTACCGATCTTGTTCGTCTACTGTGACGTAACCCTACTTTTCGGTTTTATCGAGGTATTTCTTCTTCTTCTATTACTACCGTTATTTGTGAGGTTAGGTGTATATAACTCCACTTCGGCGTCTTCTTCTTTACCGATCTTGTTCGTCTACTGTGGTCCCTACCGCTGGTTTTTGGGTGCTCATATTCTAGGGAAATTGTTTAGTGACGTCGTAACAGTTGCACAGAGTGTTCAGTGTGTCGATAATATAGAGAACACAACAATATGGAGATTATTGATTTATTATGCGAAAAAATAAAATTAAACGTTAAAGCTTGTAATTTTTAATTCGCGTTAATTGCGGATCATTTAAAGAACAAAAAAGTATACATTTTTAGGAGTCAAATTTGTAAAATACCTCCTCGCATTTCTGCGCTCCTGTAACCACGGGTACAAATTTTGATCGGTATATAGGATCAATTGAAAACTTAGCGGACGAACGAATCCCGACGTCAAAATCGCGATCACGAGGAACACGACAGCGTGCCGGGGAAGTCGTTACGAGTTTCGGTTTTTCCGCAAACAAGGGAAAACCCAATTTTTTCGTCATATCCGGTTACCCTAATGTCCGAGAAAAAAACCGAGGGCAGTTCTGCATTCAGCGCCCTCGATTTAGTCTAGGAGAATTTTTTGGTGATTTTTAGACGAAAACAATATGTAAATACTGGCGCGTTCGCCAAATTTGAGACTGTCAAAAGTAGAAATTTTGTTAATACCAGCGCATTCGCCAAATTTTAGACTGTCAAATATAGGAATTTTGTTAATACTAGCGCATTCGCCAAATTTGAGACTGTCAAAAGTAGAAATTTTGTTAACTTTGGCGAATGCGCTGGTGGTTTTGCTTTGTGAAATCAAAAAAGCAGATTTCATACAAAACGAAGCATAAAACTGTAATTGTCGCCACGCCCATGCCAACAGTCTTTGAAAGTAAGTACTCTGTATTAAGAGTGCAAAAAATGCGAGATGGTATGTATTGAATTATTTACAGTTACAGCCCTCTTCGGTCTAAATGAATTTTGCTATTACTGGCGCCTTATGAAAAATTTTCAAAAACAGTTTTGAAAATTGTTGTAGGACCAACTTTCGTTTTTTTCAGTTTTGATTTTAGCAAAAATTTGCAAGAACCATTGTTTGGCCATAACTCGGAAAAGCTTTATTCCCTGAATAAAATTTCAAGGTCTTTTTCATTAGGAGATCAGAAATACGAGGAGGTATTTTTAAATTATCAGGAGTACAACGAATCACCTCTTGACTAATTTAATAACTGAGGTGAACATTTCAAATGTGCCTTGGTATATACTGGCGCATTCGCCAAATTTGAGACTGTCAAAAGTAGAAATTTTGTTAATACCAAGCGCATTTGCCAAATTTGAGACTGTCAAAAATAGGGTTTTTGTTAACTTTGGCGAATGCGCTGGTGGTTTTGCTTTGTGAAATCTACTAAGCAGATTTCATACAAAAAACGAAGCATAAAACTGTAATTGTCGCCACTCCCATGCCAACAGTCTTTGAAAGTAAGTACTCTGTATTAAGAGTGCAAAAATGCGAGATGGTATGTATTGAATTATTTACAGTTACAACCATCTTCGGTCTAAATGAATTTTTGCTATTACTGGCGCCTTGTGAAAAATTTTCAAAAACAGTTTTGAAAATTGTTGTAGGACCAACTTTCGTTTTTTTCACTTTTGATTTTTAGCAAAAATTTGCAAGAACCATTTTTTGGCCATAACTCGAAAACTTTTATTCCCTGAATAAAATTTCAGATCTTTTTTTATTAGGGAGATCAGAAATACGAGGAGGTATTTTTAAATTATCAGGAGCACAACGAATCACCTCTTGACTAATTTAATAACTGAGGTGAATATTTCAAATGTGCCTTGGTATATACTGGCGCATTCGCCAAATTTGAGACTGTCAAAAGTGGAAATTTTGTTAAAACTAGCGCATTCGCCAAATTTGAGACTGTCAAAAATTTAAATTTTGTTAATACTGGCGCGTTCGCCAAATTTGAGACTGTCAAAAGTAGAAATTTTGTTAATACCAGCGCATTCGCCAAATTTGAGACTGTCAAAGGTATAAGTTTTGTTAATTTTGTCGAATTCGCTGGTGATTTTGCGTTCCAAAACGGAAAAACAGATTTAGTGCAAAACGAAGCATAAAACTTACTTTAGCGACACCAGTGCTAACAGTCTTTGAATGAATGTACTTTGTTTTAGGAGTGAAGAAGTGCGAGAGGTGTGTATTGAATATTAGGTACACAAATACAAACATTCGGGCCTATTCCGAAAAGTCAATGCGAAAAAATAAAATTAAACGTTAAAGCTTGTAATTTTTAATTCGCGTTAATTGCGGATCATTTAAAGAACCAAAAGTATACATTTTTAGGAGTCAAATTTGTAAAATACCTCCTCGCATTTCTGCGCTCCTGTAACCACGGGTACAAATTTTGATCGGTATATAGGATCAATTGAAAACTTAGCGGACGAACGAATCCCGACGTCAAAATCGCGATCACGAGGAACACGACAGCGTGCCGGGGAAGTCGTTACGAGTTTCGGTTTTTCCGCAAACAAGAGAAAACCCAATTTTTTCGTCATATCCGGTTACCCTAATGTCCGAGAAAAAACCGAGGGCAGATCTGCATTCAGCGCCCTCGATTTAGTCTAGGAGAATTTTTTGGTGATTTTTAGACGAAAACAATTTTTTCGTCAGAAATTTTTGTAAGGCTATAACCCATGAAAATCGTCGAAAAATCGAATCGCTTTAATAGGCCTCCAAATGACCAATTCGGATGCGGGAAGAACGATGGTAAACGCGAAAATCCCGTGCGACGTGCCGTTCTTTCGGAAAAACCGAGAAAAAAACATCTCGCAGGATCCCCATATAGAAGTACAGAAACACCTCTCCGTTTCGTATTTGAAACGATTTATGTTTAATTTCAAATGAAAATTTCTGCTCCTGGCATTAGGAACACAGAAGGTCGAGGAGGTATTTTACAAATTATCAGGAGTATTTTTATGCGACGTAAGGAGAATTTTTATGTGACGTAACCCTACTTTTCAGTTTTATCGAGACATTTCTTCTTCTTCTATTACTACCGTTATTTGTGAGGTTAGGTGTACATAACCCCCACTTTGGCGTCTTCTTCTTTACCGATCTTGTTCGTCTACTGTGACGTAACCCTACTTTTCGGTTTTATCGAGGTATTTCTTCTTCTTCTAATTACTACCGTTATTTGTGAGGTTAGGTGTATATAACCCCACTTCGGCGTCTTTTCTTTACCGATCTTGTTCGTCTACTGTGGTCCCTACCGCTGGTTTTTGGGTGCTCATATTCTAGGGAAATTGTTTAGTGACGTCGTAACAGTTGCACAGAGTGTTCAGTGTGTCGATAATATAGAGAACACAACAATATGGAGATTATTGATTTATTATGCGAAAAAAATAAAATTAAACGTTAAAGCTTGTAATTTTTAATTCGCGTTAATTGCGGATCATTTAAAGAACAAAAAAGTATACATTTTTAGGAGTCAAATTTGTAAAATACCTCCTCCGCATTTTTGCGCTCCTGTAACCACGGGTACAAATTTTGATCGGTATATAGGATCAATTGAAAACTTAGCGGACGAACGAATCCCGACGTCAAAATCGCGATCA
This sequence comes from Aromia moschata, assembly GCA_029963805.1. Lineage (NCBI taxonomy): Eukaryota > Metazoa > Arthropoda > Insecta > Coleoptera > Cerambycidae > Aromia > Aromia moschata. Next base: position 1,928,849 of record JAPWTK010000058.1, on the reverse strand, counting down.
CGAGGAACACGACAGCGTGCCGGGGAAGTCGTTACGAGTTTCGGTTTTTCCGCAAACAAGGGAAAACCCAATTTTTTCGTCATATCCGGTTTACCCTAATGTCCGAGAAAAAACCGAGGGCAGTTCTGCATTCAGCGCCCTCGATTTAGTCTAGGAGAATTTTTTGGTGATTTTTAGACGAAAACAATATGTAAATACTGGCGCGTTCGCCAAATTTGAGACTGTCAAAAGTAGAAATTTTGTTAATACCAGCGCATTCGCCAAATTTTAGACTGTCAAATATAGGAATTTTGTTAATACTAGCGCATTCGCCAAATTTGAGACTGTCAAAAGTAGAAATTTTGTTAACTTTGGCGAATGCGCTGGTGGTTTTGCTTTGTGAAATCAAAAAAGCAGATTTCATACAAAACGAAGCATAAAACTGTAATTGTCGCCACGCCCATGCCAACAGTCTTTGAAAGTAAGTACTCTGTATTAAGAGTGCAAAAATGCGAGATGGTATGTATTGAATTATTTACAGTTACAGCCCTCTTCGGTCTAAATGAATTTTGCTATTACTGGCGCCTTATGAAAAATTTTCAAAAACAGTTTTGAAAATTGTTGTAGGACCAAGCTTTCGTTTTTTCAGTTTTGATTTTAGCAAAAATTTGCAAGAACCATTGTTTGGCCATAACTCGGAAAACTTTATTCCCTGAATAAAATTTCAGGTCTTTTTATTAGGAGATCAGAAATACGAGGAGGTATTTTTAAATTATCAGGAGTACAACGAATCACCTCTTGACTAATTTAATAACTGAGGTGAACATTTCAAATGTGCCTTGGTATATACTGGCGCATTCGCCAAATTTGAGACTGTCAAAAGTAGAAATTTTGTTAATACCAGCGCATTTGCCAAATTTGAGACTGTCAAAAATAGGGTTTTTGTTAACTTTGGCGAATGCGCTGGTGGTTTTGCTTTGTGAAATCTACTAAGCAGATTTCATACAAAACGAAGCATAAAACTGTAATTGTCGCCACTCCCATGCCAACAGTCTTTGAAAGTAAGTACTCTGTATTAAGAGTGCAAAAATGCGAGATGGTATGTATTGAATTATTTACAGTTACAACCATCTTCGGTCTAAATGAATTTTGCTATTACTGGCGCCTTATGAAAAATTTTCAAAAACAGTTTTGAAAATTGTTGTAGGACCAACTTTCGTTTTTTCAGTTTTGATTTTAGCAAAAATTTGCAAGAACCATTGTTTGGCCATAACTCGGAAAACTTTATTCCCTGAATAAAATTTCAGGTCTTTTTTATTAGGAGATCAGAAATACGAGGAGGTATTTTTAAATTATCAGGAGTACAACGAATCACCTCTTGACTAATTTAATAACTGAGGTGAACATTTCAAATGTGCCTTGGTATATACTGGCGCATTCGCCAAATTTGAGAGTGTCAAAAGTGGAAATTTTGTTAATACTAGCGCATTCGCCAAATTTGAGACTGTCAAAATCACAATTTTTTTTAATTCTGGCGAATGCGCTGGTGTCTCTCCAAAATTAATTTTTAAGTTCTTTTTGAATTAGAACAGAAACACGAGGAGGTTTTTTTACAATTATCAGAACAGAGACCAACGTGTAAAATAAGGAGACCGATCATTGATAAATTAGTCAGTTGGTCCTCTTTTTGGTTTTTAACAGTGTTTTTTTGTGCAAAACGTTTGCTGGTCATAACTCGCTTATTTGAAGAGATAGAGGAATTGAATGACTTAGGTGAACATTTAAAATGTGCCTTGGTATGATATGCTGGCGCTTCGCTAAATTTAAGACTGTCAAAAATATAAATTTTGCTAATACTGGCGCATTCGCCAAATTTGAGACTGTCAAAAATTTAAATTTTGTTAATACTGGCGCGTTCGCCAAATTTGAGACTGTCAAAAGTAGAAATTTTGTTAATACCAGCGCATTCGCCAAATGTGAGACTGTCAAAGATATAAGTTTTGTTAATTTTGTCGAATTCGCTGGTGATTTTGCGTTCCAAAACGGAAAAACAGATTTAATGCAAAAACGAAGCATAAAACTTACTTTAGCGACACCAGTGCTAACAGTCATTGAATGAATGTACTTTGTTTTAGGAGTGAAGAAGTGCGAGAGGTGTGTATTGAATATTAGGTACACAAATACAAACATTCGGGCCTATTCCGAAAAGTCAATGCGAAAAAAATAAAATTAAACGTTAAAGCTTGTAATTTTTAATTCGCGTTAATTGCGGATCATTTAAAGAACCAAAAGTATACATTTTTAGAGTCAAATTTGTAAAATACCTCCTCGCATTTCTGCGCTCCTGTAACCACGGGCACAAATTTTGATCGGTATATAGGATCAATTGAAAACTTAGCGGACGAACGAATCCCGACGTCAAAATCGCGATCACGAGGAACACGACAGCGTGCCGGGGGAAGTCGTTACGAGTTTCGGTTTTTCCGCAAACAAGGGAAAACCCAATTTTTTCGTCATATCCGGTTACCCTAATGTCCGAGAAAAAAACCGAGGGCAGATCTGCATTCAGCGCCCTCGATTTAGTCTAGGAGAATTTTTTTGGTGATTTTTAGACGAAAACAATATGTAAATACTGGCGCATTCGCCAAATTTTAGACTGTCAAATATAGGAATTTTGTTAACTTTGGCGAATGCGCTGGTGGTTTTGCTTTGTGAAATCAAAAAAGCAGATTTCATACAAAACGAAGCATAAAACTGTAATTGTCGCCACGCCCATTCCAACAGTCTTTGAAAGTAAGTACTCTGTATTAAGAGTGCAAAAATGCGAGATGGTATGTATTGAATTATTTACAGTTACAGCCCTCTTCGGTCTAAATGAATTTTGCTATTACTGGCGCCTTATGAAAAATTTTCAAAAACAGTTTTGAAAATTGTTGTAGGACCAACTTTCGTTTTTTCAGTTTTGATTTTAGCAAAAATTTACAAGAACCATTTTTTGGCCATAACTCGGAAAACTTTATTCCCTGAATAAAATTTCAGGTCTTTTTATTAGGAGATCAGAAATACGAGGAGGTATTTTTAAATTATCAGGAGTACAACGAATCACCTCTTGACTAATTTAATAACTGAAGTGGACATTTGAAATGTGCCTTGGTATATACTGGCGCATTCGCCAAATTTGAGACTGTCAAAAGTGGAAATTTTGTTTATACTAGCGCATTCGCCAAATTTGAGACTGTCAAAATCACAATTTTTTTTAAGTCTGGCGAATGCGCTGGTGTCTCCAAAAATTAATTTTTAAGTTCTTTGAATTAGGAGAACAGAAACACGAGGAGGTTTTTTTACAATTATCAGAACAGAGACCAACGTGTAAAATAAGTATACCGATCATTGATAAATTAGTCAGTTGGTCCTCTTTTGATTTTTAACAGTGTTTTTTTTGTGCAAAACGTTTGCTGGTCATAACTTGCTTATTTGAAGAAATAGAGGAATTGAATGACTGAGGTGAACATTTAAAATGTGCCTTGGTATGATATGCTGGCGCTTCGCTAAATTTAAGCCTGTCAAAAATATAAATTTTGCTAATACTGGCGCATTCGCCAAATTTGAGACTGTCAAAAATTTAAATTTTGTTAATACTGGCGCGTTCGCCAAATTTGAGACTGTCAAAAGTAGAAATTTTGTTAATACCAGCGCATTCGCCAAATTTGAGACTGTCAAAGGTATAAGTTTTGTTAATTTTGTCGAATTCGCTGGTGATTTTGCGTTCCAAAACGGAAAAACAGATTTAATGCAAAACGAAGCATAAAACTTACTTTAGCGACACCAGTGCTAACAGTCTTTGAATGAATGTACTTTGTTTTAGGAGTGAAGAAGTGCGAGAGGTGTGTATTGAATATTAGGTACACAAATACAAACATTCGGGCCTATTCCGAAAAGTCAATGCGAAAAATAAAATTAAACGTTAAAGCTTGTAATTTTTAATTCGCGTTAATTGCGGATCAATTAAGGAACCAAAAGTATACATTTTTTAGGAGTCAAATTTGTAAAATACCTCCTCGCATTTCTGCGCTCCTGTAACCACGGGTACAAATTTTGATCGGTATATAGGATAAATTGAAAACTTAGCGGACGAACGAATCCCGACGTCAAAATCGCGATCACGAGGAACACGACAGCGTGCCGGGGAAGTCGTTACGAGTTTCGGTTTTTCCGCAAACAAGGGAAAACCCAATTTTTTCGTCATATCCGGTTACCCTAATGTCCGAGGAAAAAACCGAGGGCAGATCTGCATTCAGCGCCCTCGATTTAGTCTAGGAGAATTTTTTGGTGATTTTTAAACGAAAACAATATGTTAATACTGGCGCGTTCGCCAAATTTGAGACTGTCAAAAGTAGAAATTTTGTTAATACCAGCGCATTCGCCAAATTTTAGACTGTCAAATATAGGAATTTTGTTAATGCTAGCGCATTCGCCAAATTTGAGACTGTCAAAAGTAGAAATTTTGTTAATACCAGCGCATTCGCCAAATTTGAGACTGTCAAAAATAGGGTTTTTGTTAACTTTGGCGAATGCGCTGGTGGTTTTGCTTTGTGAAATCAAAAAAGCAGATTTCATACAAAACGAAGCATAAAACTGTAATTGTCGCCACTCCCATGCCAACAGTCTTTGAAAGTAAGTACTCTGTATTAAGAGTGCAAAAATGCGAGATGGTATGTATTGAATTATTTACAGTTACAACCCCCTTCGGTCTAAATGAATTTTGCTATTACTGGCGCCTTATGAAAAATTTTCAAAAACAGTTTTGAAAATTGTTGTGGGACCAACTTTCGTTTTTTCAGTTTTGATTTTAGCAAAAATTTGCAAGAACCATTTTTTGGCCATAACTCGGAAAACTTTATTCCCTGAATAAAATTTCAGGTCTTTTTTATTAGGAGATCAGAAATACGAGGAGGTATTTTTAAATTATCAGGAGTACAACGAATCACCTCTTGACTAATTTAATAACTGAGGTGAACATTTCAAATGTGCCTTGGTATATACTGGCGCATTCGCCAAATTTGAGACTGTCAAAAGTGGAAATTTTGTTAATACTAGCGCATTCGCCAAATTTGAGACTGTCAAAATCACAATTTTTTTTAATTCTGGCGAATGCGCTGGTGTCTCTCAAAATTAATTTTTAAGTTCTTTGAATTAGAACAGAAACACGAGGAGGTTTTTTTACAATTATCAGAACAGAGACCAACGTGTAAAATAAGGGAGACCGATCATTGATAAATTAGTCAGTTGGTCCTCTTTTGGTTTTTAACAGTGTTTTTTTGTGCAAAACGTTTGCTGGTCATAACTCGCTTATTTGAAGAGATAGAGGAATTGAATGACTTAGGTGAACATTTGAAATGTGCCTTGGTATGATATGCTGGCGCTTCGCTAAATTTAAGACTGTCAAAAATATAAATTTTGCTAATACTGGCGCATTCGCCAAATTTGAGACTGTCAAAAATTTAAATTTTGTTAATACTGGCGCGTTCGCCAAATTTGAGACTGTCAAAAGTAGAAATTTTGTTAATACCAGCGCATTCGCCAAATGTGAGACTGTCAAAGATATAAGTTTTGTTAATTTTGTCGAATTCGCTGGTGATTTTGCGTTCCAAAACGGAAAAACAGATTTAATGCAAAACGAAGCATAAAACTTACTTTAGCGACACCAGTGCTAACAGTCATTGAATGAATGTACTTTGTTTTAGGAGTGAAGAAGTGCGAGAGGTGTGTATTGAATATTAGGTACACAAATACAAACATTCGGGCCTATTCCGAAAAGTCAATGCGAAAAAATAAAATTAAACGTTAAAGCTTGTAATTTTTAATTCGCGTTAATTGCGGATCATTTAAAGAACCAAAAGTATACATTTTTAGGAGTCAAATTTGTAAAATACCTCCCTCGCATTTCTGCGCTCCTGTAACCACGGGTACAAATTTTGATCGGTATATAGGATCAATTGAAAACTTAGCGGACGAACGAATCCCGACGTCAAAATCGCGATCACGAGGAACACGACAGCGTGCCGGGGAAGTCGTTACGAGTTTCGGTTTTTCCGCAAACAAGGGAAAACCCAATTTTTTCGTCATATCCGGTTACCCTAATGTCCGAGAAAAAAACCGAGGGCAGATCTGCATTCAGCGCCCTCGATTTAGTCTAGGAGAATTTTTTGGTGATTTTTAGACGAAAACAATATGTAAATACTGGCGCATTCGCCAAATTTTAGACTGTCAAATATAGGAATTTTGTTAACTTTGGCGAATGCGCTGGTGGTTTTGCTTTGTGAAATCAAAAAAGCAGATTTCATACAAAACGAAGCATAAAACTGTAATTGTCGCCACGCCCATTCCAACAGTCTTTGAAAGTAAGTACTCTGTATTAAGAGTGCAAAAATGCGAGATGGTATGTATTGAATTATTTACAGTTACAGCCCTCTTCGGTCTAAATGAATTTTGCTATTACTGGCGCCTTATGAAAAATTTTCAAAAACAGTTTTGAAAATTGTTGTAGGACCAACTTTCGTTTTTTTCAGTTTTGATTTTAGCAAAAATTTGCAAGAACCATTTTTTGGCCATAACTCGGAAAACTTTATTCCCTGAATAAAATTTCAGGTCTTTTTATTAGGAGATCAGAAATACAAGGAGGTTTTTAAATTATCAGGAGTACAACGAATCACCTCTTGACTAATTTAATAACTGAGGTGAACATTTAAAATGTGCCTTGGTATATACTGGCGCATTCGCCAAATTTGAGACTGTCAAAAGTGGAAATTTTGTTAATACTAGCGCATTCGCCAAATTTGAGACTGTCAAAATCACAATTTTTTTTAAGTCTGGCGAATGCGCTGGTGTCTCCAAAATTAATTTTTAAGTTCTTTGAATTAGGAGAACAGAAACACGAGGAGGTTTTTTTACAATTATCAGAACAGAGACCAACGTGTAAAATAAGGATACCGATCATTGATAAATTAGTCAGTTGGTCCTCTTTTGGTTTTTAACAGTGTTTTTTTTGTGCAAAATGTTTGCTGGTCATAACTTGCTTATTTGAAGAAATAGAGGAATTGAATGACTGAGGTGAACATTTAAAATGTGCCTTGGTATGATATGCTGGCGCTTCACTAAATTTAAGCCTGTCAAAAATATAAATTTTGCTAATACTGGCGCATTCGCCAAATTTGAGACTGTCAAAAATTTAAATTTTTGTTAATACTGGCGCGTTCGCCAAATTTGAGACTGTCAAAAGTAGAAATTTTGTTAATACCAGCGCATTCGCCAAATTTGAGACTGTCAAAGGTATAAGTTTTGTTAATTTTGTCGAATTCGCTGGTGATTTTGCGTTCCAAAACGGAAAAACAGATTTAATGCAAAACGAAGCATAAAACTTACTTTAGCGACACCAGTGCTAACAGTCTTTGAATGAATGTGTACTTTGTTTTAGGAGTGAAGAAGTGCGAGAGGTGTGTATTGAATATTAGGTACACAAATACAAACATTCGGGCCTATTCCGAAAAGTCAATGCGAAAAAAATAAAATTAAACGTTAAAGCTTGTAATTTTTAATTCGCGTTAATTGCGGATCAATTAAGGAACCAAAAGTATACATTTTTAGGAGTCAAATTTGTAAAATACCTCCTCGCATTTCTGCGCTCCTGTAACCACGGGTACAAATTTTGATCGGTATATAGGATAAATTGAAAACTTAGCGGACGAACGAATCCCGACGTCAAAATCGCGATCACGAGGAACACGACAGCGTGCCGGGGAAGTCGTTACGAGTTTCGGTTTTTCCGCAAACAAGGGAAAACCCAATTTTTTCGTCATATCCGGTTACCCTAATGTCCGAGAAAAAAACCGAGGGCAGATCTGCATTCAGCGCCCTCGATTTAGTCTAGGAGAATTTTTTGGTGATTTTTAGACGAAAACAATTTTTTCGTCAGAAATTTTTGTAAGGCTATAACCCATGAAAATCGTCGAAAAATCGAATCGCTTTAATAGGCCTCCAAATGACCAATTCGGATGCGGGAAGAACGATGGTAAACGCGAAAATCCCGTGCGACGTGCCGTTCTTTCGGAAAAACCGAGAAAAAAACATCTCGCAGGATCCCCATATAGAAGTACAGAAACACCTCTCCGTTTCGTATTTGAAACGATTTATGTTTAATTTCAAATGAAAATTTCTGCTCCTGGCATTAGGAACACAGAAGGTCGAGGAGGTATTTTACAAATTTATCAGGAGTATTTTTATGCGACGTAAGGAGAATTTTTATGTGACGTAACCCTACTTTTCAGTTTTATCGAGACATTTCTTCTTCTTCTATTACTACCGTTATTTGTGAGGTTAGGTGTACATAACCCCACTTTGGCGTCTTCTTCTTTACCGATCTTGTTCGTCTACTGTGACGTAACCCTACTTTTCGGTTTTATCGAGGTATTTCTTCTTCTTCTATTACTACCGTTATTTGTGAGGTTAGGTGTATATAACCCCACTTCGGCGTCTTCTTCTTTTACCGATCTTGTTCGTCTACTGTGGTCCCTACCGCTGGTTTTTGGGTGCTCATATTCTAGGGAAATTGTTTAGTGACGTCGTAACAGTTGCACAGAGTGTTCAGTGTGTCGATAATATAGAGAGCACAACAATATGGTGTTTATTGATTTATTATGCGAAAAAATTAAATTAAACGTTAAAGCTTGTAATTTTTAATTCGCGTTAATTGCGGATCATTTAAAGGGCCAAAAGTATACATTTTTAGGAGTCAAATTTGTAAAATATTTTAGTCTAGATTTAGATTTAGTCTAGGAGAATTTTTTTGGTGATTTTTAGACGAAAACAATATGTTAATACTGGCGCGTTCGCCAAATTTGAGACTGTCAGAAATAGAAATTTTCTTAATACTAGCGCATTCGCCAAATTTCAGACTGTCAAAAATAGGGTTTTTGTTAACTTTGGCGAATGCGCTCTGGTGATTGTGCGTTATGAAATCTAAAAGCAGATTTCATACAAAACGAAGTATAAAACTGTAATTGTCGCCATGCCCATGCCAACAGTCTTTGAAAGTAAGTACTTTGTATTAAGAGTGCAAAAATGCGAGATGGTATGTATTGAATTATTTCCAGTTACAACCCTCTTCGGTCTAAATGAATTTTGCTATTACTGGCGCATTATGAAAAATTTTTTAAAAACCGTTTTGAAAATTGTTGTACGACCAACTTTCGTTTTTTCAGTTTTTATTTTGGCAAAAATTGCAAGAACCGTTTTTTTGGCCATAACTCGGAAAACTTTATTCCCTGAATAAAATTTCAGGTCTTTTTATTAGGAGATCAGAAAAACGAGGCGGTATTTTTAAATTATCAGGAGCACAACGAATCACCTCTTGACTAATTTAATAACTGAGGTGAACATTACAAATGTGCCTTGGTATATACTGGCGCATTCGCCAAATTGGAGACTGTCAAGTGTAAATTTTGTTAAAACTAGCGCATTCGCCAAATTTTGAGACTGTCAAAATTACAATTTTTTTTTAATTTTGGCGAATGCGCTGGTGTTTCTCCAAAATTAATTTTAAGTTCTTTGAATTAGGAGAACAGAAATACGGGGAGGTATTTTTTACAATTAACAGACCAGAGTTTTGTAAAATACCTCCTCGCATTTTGCGCTCCTATAACCACGGGTACAAATTTTGATCCGTATTAGGATCAATTGAAAACTTAGCGGACGAACGAATCCCGACGTCAAAATCGCGATCACGAGGAACACGACAGCGTGCCGGGGAAGACGTTACTAGTTTCGGTTTTCCGCAAACAAGGGAAAACCCAATTTTTTTCGTCATATCCGGTAACCCTAATGTCCGAGAAAAAAAACCGAGGACAGATCTGCATTCAAGTGCCCTCGATTTAGTCTGGGAGAATTTTTTGGTGATTTTTAGACGAAAACAATTTTTTTCGTCAGAAATTTTTGTAAGGCTATATATAGTTATAACAAAGGTTTTCCAAAAAGTTCAATGCCTTTCGAAAAAAAGTTGACCTATAAAATTTTTCGATTAGAGCCTTCCATTTCGAGATAAAAAAATTTCTTTTTAATCGCGGCATAAAATTTCATTTGTATTTCAACTTTTATAATAATTTTTTTTTCGAAAAAATTTTAGACAGAGTTTAGTATCATCAGGTACTTTGAAATGCGCCAACTCATTCCAAATTTCTAAATAGTTGGAAAATCCGTGGCACGTTTCACAAATTTTTACTCATTTACAAAATAAAGGCACAATATGTAGAATAATTAATGATTGTTTTATTTTTTATTTTTTTTGTATGATGACAATAAAACTTTTTTTTAGAAAATACGAATGGTTAATTTCGGAGAAAATTGTTGAAACCAATTCCTCTTTGAATGCCCTTTCCAATGACGCGTTACTTGCCATACGTTCCCATTTAAACAAAATGGCAATAACGTCACCACCTACAATCACGTGATGCATTTAAATAATAAGCTAAAATATCGGTAGTAAAGCGTTAAATTTTGCGTACATACGAGGTATGGCTGTTAAATAACCGAACTGCTGTCATAACGCTTTTTATTCGTTACCAATTACAGTATCAATTTTTTCGCCTTCAATATACTCCCCTTGGCAATCTCTACACCGCTCCATACGACTTTTACATTGTTGAAAGCAGTGCTGGAAGTCCGCTTCTGTCCGCTGGTTCAGAACCTCCGTCGCTTTTGCTTTAACCGCTTCCACACTTTCGAATCTTGTCCCCTTCAGCGCCGATTTGACCTTGGGAAATGAAAAAGTCACAGGGGGCAAGGTCTGGCGAGTATTGTGGATGTTCCAACACAGTAATGCCGTATTTTGCAAAAAACGCCTTCACAGACAAAGCAGAATGGGCTGGTGCATTGTCTTGGTGAATCTTCCATGATTTGGTCTTCCACAAATCGGGTCTCCGTCTTCTCACACGCTCACGAAGGGCCATCAGAACGTCGGTGTAATAATGTTGATTGACAGCCTCAGGGACCCAGTGAACGTAAACAATGCCTCGAATGTCAAAAAAGACCATCATCATAGCTTTAAATTTGGATTTGCTCATCCTGACTTTTTTTGCCTTGGCGAGTTCGGGCTCTTCCAATGCATGGATTGGCGCTTTGTTTCGGAGTTGTAAGTAAAAAACCACGATTCATCACAAGTAATCACCGATTTAAGAAACCTGGATCAGTGTCAGTGTTGTTTAGAATGTCGACGCAAATGTTCATTCTTGATTTCTTTTGCTCGGGAGTGAGGAGTTTAGGCACCATTTTTGCGCATGTTTGCAACTATCCATGCAAAATCTGGCGAACACATTCTTTGTCGATTCCTGTTATGTGAGCAAGCCCTCGGATGCTTAGACGACGATCTTCGCGGATTAATTTACCAATTTTTTCAAAATTAAATTAACAATTTGTTCTCTCAAATAATAACATTTTGTACTAATCCTGATTTTACTTGCTTTATACGAGTACTCTGTTTTACCCAATCAGTTATTCAAATCGTTTTTTAATGGTTTTTCTGTCTGTTTTTCTGTCACTAAAAATATATGTTTCTGATAAACCACCTTGTTTTGTCTAAGTTCTATGTTCATTTAAGTTCTAATCCAACAAGAGAATGTAGTGCAATGCTTCTATACATATAGTTTTTTCTTTCGTCAACCAAAATAAATATGTTAATATATGTTATCCATTGTGAATGACTCTCCTTTCCTTAATGAAAATAACTTCTTTTTATGAAAATAACTTTTTTATAGGAAACTCTGAAGAAAGGTTCTACTCTTTCACTTCCTAATAATTTTCCTCATATACACTTTTTTTTATAAGGCTTCCACAGTTTTCGAGCTATAAAATTAAAATTTGGAAAGGTCAGCATTAAGCATTGGAAAACGACAATTTCGTGGATGGTAGTTTACATACGATTATATCGGCTATTTACTCAAGCTTGTGAAATTTTAAATGGAATTTTCAACTTCGCTTACTTCATTATTGATCGAATTAATTATAAATTCATGGGCGTCCTATATTTTAACACGAAATTGTGGTGAAAAAAAATATCCTTCACACTGGCCTCCTTCACATTTAGAGAAAACCATTGGCGCCTCCATAATTATAACAAAATTTACCATCGGCGCCTACGCCATTTTTTTAATAAAAATTGCCATTGACAGTCATTTTTAATAAAACTTGTCATTGGCACATTTTTAACAAAATTTAGCATTCTCGACTTCGTTATTAAAGAAAAATAACCCAGAGCCCGACAGTTCCAGTACACCTGTTACGTTTACCTTTAAATTTAAAGGTACTTACTTTGATTGTACTTCTACTTTTAAATTTACATATTGGGACTTTTAAATGAAACGAAAATACATTTTTGAAATTTCATTCCATAGTTTATAAAGCTTCCAATCTCATACAAAATTATTTAATTTCATGCACGAAAGGCATAGCGTTCATCATTTCCTTTTCAATTTACATATGGTATGTTATTGATGTCCACAGCTTCTCTGTATATAAAACTCACGACACGCCTCTGTAATAATAACATATTCAGGAGCGGGTGATAGGAAATACGTTTGATAAAAAAAGGTCTCGTAAAACAACGTGCGGTAAGCGGTAATCAATGTAACAACCACTGACGGGTAGCTTTAGAGAACAAGTGGTGGCAGACTGGCTCCACTAGCGTAGAGGAAAGAATCAATAAGCGACTTATCGACTGTCGTTCAGTTAAATAATTCAGCGGGCAATACGTGTAACACAACCTCGTTACATATGCAGTTGATTAATAGACTTTAACCCTTTAACGTCATAACTACAGTTTTTGTATATCCTCTCTTTAACAACGTGCCAAGTACAAGAAACGATCGGGAAATGCCGTTCCGAGTATTTTTGGGGGTGATCTTTGATAATAAATTGATAATAGTTGATTCGCCTTAGAGCTTGTATTCAGAAAAAAAAATCAAAATCGTCCTTTTTGGTACGATACTTTGTTGAGTATAATTCAAGACACTCATTATTTCAGAATTTTTGAAGACGATTTGACAATTTCACGGATTAGCCATTTTCTGAACCCCCCAAACAAAATAATGTCAACAGGTTCAGAATTTTTTGTTTTGCAAAACCTTTTGACATGATTTAATAGGGGGGGGGGGGTAGGGTTAATTCGGGCAAAAAAGGCACATTTTTGTGATTTCTTTCGTTAGATAATCGTTTTCCCCAGTTAACGCTGAGAGGGTTTTTCGAAATTTCTATTTTTCACTTTTTGGGAACACTGTGCGTGATATTACACTAAAACAGTGGCGGTGCGTGATATTTCAGTTAGCCATATCTTGAAAACGACGCATGGGATATTTGCAGTATATTTTTTTCATAATCTAGAAACAAATATAAGGAGACGTTTTTCGATTTGTTACAAAATATTTTTGTTTCAAAAAGTTATTGCCATTTTAATTTTGGGAAACAAAATGTTCCTATAAAATTAAAATTAAAATGGCCATAACTTTTTGAAAAAAAAATATTTTGCAACAAATCGAAAAACGTCTCCTTATATTTGTTTCTAGATTATGAAAAATATACTGCAAATATCCCACAGAGCGTTATTGAGAACCCAGGGAGTACTCCAGTGTTTTTGAAAATTTTTTCGCAAACTTTGCTGACGATTTTTTCACTATAAATCCTTTCTGTAAGAGGTGTATAGTCATCACCTAAAAAGTGAAGTGGGTCCCATGCGTCGTTTTCAAGATATGGCTAACTGAAATATCACGCACCGCCACTGCTGTAAAATAAAAGATATTAACAAATTTGAAAAAAAAACTCTCCAGCCTTACCAGCTGGACTCTCGTAAACCAGCGTTACCTCGTAAATTATGTGCAGAAATAGTGTTCAAAATTTCAAAATGAGCGGTGCAGTAGTTTTGAAGTTATGAGGTACACCGACTTTAAAAACGCGAGTTGTGGGAAAAGCGCTGTAAAGTTTTGAACACTAAAAAATTTTGAATAAAACGTTCGTTCATAAGCGAGTTTTATCGGCTTACGTCACACTGAATCATCGATGCCAGGTCCGTAAAGGATGTTGCTATCATCGATGATGTCTAAAGCATCCTTTTTGCTCCTGTCTACGACGAATCCTGCCTTGCGAAGCAACTGTCAGGTAACAATAGCGCGCAATAGTCATGTATGAGGCGCGGTTGCTTATACCGCTGTATCTTTGTTAGTTTTGCTCCGATTCATCTCAAATTTTCACACAATATTCTTGAAAATAAATGCAAAAAACAAAAGTTTAAAAACCCTACCCTACCCCGGACAATTTGGGGTCAGCCATTTTGGCGCAGACTCTATTGAGTATGAGCCAAGAACACGTGTATTTTTTCCCAGATGTCTGGAAATGTTTGTGAAATTTTAAGAAAAACAATTTTTTTGAAACCTTCTGACGGGAAACTGGCCAAACTGGGCCAAATTTTTTGTTGAGAAATTTGTTTAGGACTCCTCAAGCAAGGTGTCTAATTTTTTTTCAGAATTTTTTGGAGCCATTTTCGGATTTTTTGAAAAAAATGGTCAAAACGTGACAAAAAAATTCTGAAAAAATCAGGCATGCTCCTTGGATGAATCTGAACACTTTTTGTTCTTTAAACTTTTTGCCCCAAAGTTCTCCAGGTTTGAGTAAAAAAATTATGGAAGTTTCCCATCACAATCTGTCCTTTTGGCCGAGGTATTGGACACCCCATGTTGGAATTATTTTTTTTCTAAGTACATAACTTTTCAGTAAAACTCTCGAATGTACTTTTCCCGTAGTTTTCTGTCGAAAGAAAAATTTTTCCAGTCAAAAATCATATTACAAAAAAAAATTCACCTGAAAAATCCTGCTCTTTTCAATTTTCAACTATTATGATTTTTTTGGTTCAACCACTTTAGCATCGTCAGTAGATAATTAAAATTAACTTTGTTAAGTCTAGTTCTATATGAGGGGTATAGATGCAAAACTCACATTATCCCCTTTTTAATTTTTTTCAGGAAGAAGGAATAACTGATTTCTCACAAGTGACTTGACGCCCTGAATTTTTTTTGATATTTGTATTAGAACTTTACACTTGCTTCTCAATTGGTGAAATGACAGCACAACAATATTTGACTCCAAGAAGGTGAATTAAAATTTGGATAATGTGGGTTTTGATACAACTTTTTGGATAATGGTCGTTTTGCTCCAAATTATTCTACTTAATATTATTTTTACACTAAAATTCATGAAGTTAAGCTAAGAAAAGGAACTCCGAAACAAACTCAATGGGATATCAATAAAAATTTTATGTAATATGGTAATTCATAATCAAAATAAAAAGCTGCACAAAATACATACAATACGGTTTTATTATCATCATTGACTGATGAAGTGAAATATTTTTATAATGAACCTAAAATTACAAAGTACAAAAAATGTTGACAATTAAAAGTTCTACAAGTAAAATATTCTCACATTCTCCTTAGGAGAATGTGAGTTTTTATATGAGTGAGTTTTGCATCTGTACCCCTCATATAACGAACTATAAATAGAGTATCTACTAACACACTTTTTTATACAATGTAGGTAATCGTAAAGTGAATAAGATCTTCACGGATTTTTTTGTTTTTTTTCGAAAAAATTCCCTTGGGCACATCAAAAGGAATGTATTAACTGCCATTCTTTGATAGTGGTATCTGCCATTTTTTTGGCCACTTATCAAAAGGATATAACTTCGTTTAGATTTTTTTTAATTAGATCCCGTATTTTTTTTATGACAGAACTTGACACGGTACTTTTTTCATGTACATTAACGTAAATATCGATGTAGGTCACATAAGGAATTTTTTAAGAAAATGGACTTCAATAGTTAAAAACTAAATTTACTACAAATGAAAGAAAATTAATAAAAATAACAAATTTCGAGAAAAGTTCAAGACATTCAAGAAAATCTTATTGAACAATCTCAGTTAAAATTAATGCAGTTTTTGACATTCTAAAATATAGTGAATGCACTAACGACGTGACGATTTTATGAACTTTACGACATGACATGCATATGTAGAGAATAATGAAAGTAGACAATAATGTACATAGGATAATGAGGTTAAAGAAGACAACGGAGACATGGATGTTAATGGGGACAAAAGGAGATCAAGAATACAAGACGGTAGGGAGGGCAAAAGGTCAAGAATGTTAATTAGGACAATGGCAATTGGAGAACAAACGAACTAAGGAGGACAATGAGGTTAAAGATCACAAAATGCCGTTAAGAATGACAAAAGGAGAATAAGGATTACACGACGAAAGGGAGGTTAAGAGGAGACAAAAAAAGTGAAGGACGAGGTGAAAAAAAGGGGGTTAAAGTCGGCAAGGAGGACAAACGACGGTTCAGACGAACAATGCCGAAAGAAGGACAAAAGGACAAGAAGATTAAGGAATACAAATATAGGATAAAAGGAGGTTGAGGGGAACAAAGACAACAAAATAAGGATGTCGGAAAAATAAGGTTAACGAGGTAGGGAAACGATGGAGGTTAAAGAAGACAATAATGTCAGGGATGACAAGGAGGCAAATTAATCATAGTCAAGGTCATACATGTAAAATAAATATCAAAAGGGATATCAAAAGGGTTAAGTATGCTAAGGTGGAAATTCTAGAAAAGTCAAGTAAGGGAAAAAACTATTTTACATAGGAATAAAACTCTAAAAGGGTTTGGTCTTAAAAAAATAAGATGTTAAGGAGGTCAGATAAAAGAGTTCAATGTCAAAGATGACATAGGTGAGAACGGCAAAAGGCCAAGAATGTCAAAAAGGTCAGAAAAACAAGTCAAAAAAATCACAAGGGTCATAAAAGGCCAAAGAGATGGAACACGTCAAAAAGGGGAGAAAACAAATGCAAATGTTTTCAAATAAATTTAAATGGTCAAAAAAGTCTGAGGTCAAAAAGACGGAAAATCATAAAAAGGGAAAATGGTAAGAAATCCCAAAAATATAAGAAAGTAAAAAAAAAATGTGTATGAAAAATATGAAAATAATTTAAGATTTTATAAGTGTTATGCTCCCGAAAAATATACGACCTTTTAGGAAGAACGTTATTTTTCAAAAAAAAGTAGATTTGAAAATAATAATCGAAGGTTATTTTCCTATTTAACCCAAACCTTTTTATGTATAAGATAAAAAGTATAAAATGCCAAATTCCAAACAAGCGACTACCAAGTCCCTTGTTTGGACATACAATTAAAAATATAAATAGTTACTCTAATTACTCTTATTAAATGTGAAGCTGCCTGCATCGAGTTTTCCAACTCAACTTTCGGCATTGTTGGAAAATCTCACGTCCCGTTCTTACACACACACTTTTCGCAATGTATTGCATAAACAGCTATTATATTACAAAAAATCCTTACATCTAAACTTGATGTTTCAGCAATTAATTCGGGATTAAAAACAACCCCTTTAGACCGCATCGTGGACAACACCAACGGCGAGCGCCGATGTTTGGGTCGCAGAACATTTCCATGTTGTTTCCCTAGCAACTGGGTCAAGCAGGGCACAGCCTAGGCCAGTCCGGTAAATGTCCACCGGAAATTGCGGCGATACATCTAAACATCGTCGCATGGACCCGCAAGATCCCACGGCAGAGCGGCGATCAATTGTGATTCGACTTTCAAGGACAATAAACAAAACAATGCCGTCCATAGTTCGCAACTGAGAGTTTCCGTCAAATTTTCGGGGCCAATTTCACACCTCTGTTATACAAACTGACTGCTGATTAATGCTGCTTTAGTGATTTCCAACTTAAGGTTGCACAAAGGGTATGCTTTAAGCACGCTATTTGAAATCGACGCTGAATTTCACAACAAATTGCACACGAGATTTTTTGTTACATTGATTCAAAATGAGCAAAACATAAAAGACCACGGACCACAGATATAGGAAATAGCGGAGTGGTTTGGTTTAACAGTAGTGTTAAAAAGTAAACCATTTAACAAATACAAGGCGAACATTTTGCAGTTAGATTAACCGCTCTCAGTGTTGTTCTCAAATTCTGTACTTCTAGAACTTCTCTTTTACTGCTCTTGCTTTCCAGTGAGTCCTCAATATACACTTTGGTCACTGTTGGGGTTTTCCGTCCGCCATGTCTTTTAATAGTTGTTAGGTTCGCACCACTAACCGTTAATTATATTGGTTAGGTGGTCAAAGACTGACGAAAATATTGACCAGGTAAAGTTTTGGATTCGGAAGTTTCAAAAATTCTGTATTCTGAGCTATCTGTAAATTCTGTGCTAAAAATGAAATTCCACCACTAATCCATCACAATTGTAGCACATTTTACCAAATGTGTTATTTCCAAATGGATTTTTATCACATTTTTATTCATATATTCATGAAAACTCGACAGTGTTCGGTACCTGTTGGATGAAGGATTATGTATTTTTGATAAACATTGAAATAAAATGGCTCAACCTGAGTAAAAGTTAGTGGAACCTTGTTTTTTGTGTAGGAAATTTTCATTGCTAATGTAGTACCCACATGATCGATATTGTCTACGTCAACTAGCACGTCTTCTATACGACAAGCACCGAATATAGCAGTTACTGCTAGATTTGGTCTCTCGTCAATACCATAAACATCCTAGATTGGTAGCTGTTTCTTTTTCACGTCAAATATGCGATGTATTTGTAATATTTACTAACATTTTTCGTAGGTTTTAGTCATTTTTTTTATTGTATCCTTTCTGTTTAGGTCTATAATCATTCTCTAAAAAGTGTCGTGAATCCTATGCTGCATTACGATATCATAATTTCAAATTCTACAATCTGCCACTGAGTTTTACTCACTCAAACCGTATTTTATCATCCGCTTTTTTGATACAAAAAATTTCACACATAAAATTCAGCGCTACCCCCATCATAAGAATCAAATTGTTCTCGCAATCGAACAAAAAATGTGCATTTCTAGTTATTCTTTGTTAATGAATTGCATCGGCAGTTCGTATTTTGGTGTTTGCAAAATCAATAGTGCTCTCAGTGCAAATTATGAATATGCATGACAACTGAATACATCCTGAGTATTAATTGTATGAAATCCATGGCGAGTTGATGTGAAATTATTTTCATAATGTACGAAGTGGCCCAAAAACGAAACGAATATAGCAGCAGGTTGCTTCGCATTACTTTAGCTGACATTTTTAGATGACTAAATACTCATAATAATTGACTCAAACTTTTTGCTGCCAAGTACATCTACATTAAAATAATGCAATAATAAGAAAAATATATAATAATAAGCATTAACTATAATTTCGTTTTTTAAAATTACTTATTTAATAATGCAAAGGAGATGCAAAATTAAAAATTTAAATACAAGCGCATTGGTTTGTACACTATCGATCTAGAAGTCAAATTGGTACAATATCTGTCTCGGTAGTACCACTCTTACGATTTGGAATCCAAAAACTTCTTCTAGTTCCTCAAAGTTGACAATGCAGCATCTGGACAAGATACAAACTAATAATCACAATACGTGATAATCTGCTGTTGTCAAAACAGGAATAATCGTAAATTGGAATAACAATTAACATTGGATTCCTCCAATTCCTCTCTGTTTCATTGAGCTGTATATTGTCTGGCCTTATCCGTCTGCATCATCTTCGTTTAATGATGGCTCAAGCCTGATCAGCCCAAACAATTTAATAATTCCATCACATACAGCAAAGCATAACACTGGTCTCAAAGTTAAAAAAACTCCACCAAAGATTCTACTTCGTGGTCTCTAGTTGAACATTACCTCGATGTGTTTACGAATTACGAAGATAAATTCACTTTTTATTTCTGATAATAATGCGATGGAAAAACTAGAGGTCTTGATGATGGGCAAGCGATTGCGTACACATATTAACTCGGTGGTTAGCTTCTGTGTTAAATCATGAAGCTCTTTATTAACTGTGCTAAGGTATGCAAGTAACGGTTTATTGTTCATCAGGAATTCCAAGTGGAAAACTCCTGTGAAAATTGTCAGGCTGGTAGCTGGGGATATTTCAATAGCCTTAACTTAGATAAAGCTTCTTGATTTTTTCCTTAAAGGACCGTTCACAGAAAGACTCATGTACCAATGATTGCAAATCATTCGCTTTTAAAAAATAAGTTAAACAATATGTCAAACAATACACAAGGTGTGTAAATTAAGTAATGAGTCTGTCTGAGTAATGAGACTGTTAAGTAATGAGAGAATCTCTTTTTTAATCTGTTTATTCGAATAGAATTACAATTCAGTATTGTCTCTTTCAAAATAACTTCCTTGGGAAGCCACCAGCGCTAGAGACGGTTCTTCTATTCCTCATTGCAGTGCTGGAACTCATATACTGGAATAGCCTTCAGCTGGTTGGTTACAGCCGTTTTGGTTAAGTTTTCTATGGTCCCAAAATGACGTCTCTTGAGGTGATTTTGCAATCTCGGGAGGAGAAAAAAGTCACAAGGACTCGTCAAGTGAATAAGGAGGCTGAGAAGCTACAGGAATCGTTTTACTGGCTAAAAACTCGTTTACTGAAATGGCTGTAGTTTTTCAAGAACCTCTCTGTGAAAGTGTTGATTTACTGTTTGGTCTGGAGGCACAAACTCTTTGTGGACAATTCCCTGACTATCAAAAATGCAAATCAGCATGCATTTGATCTTCGACTTGCTCATATTTTTGTTTTTTGAATCTTGGAGAGCTTGACGTGTGCCATTTCATGCTTTGGCGCTTGATTTCTGGGTCGTACTCAAACGTCCAAGTCTCATCACCAGTAATGACATGTTCCATAAAATGGGGATAATTTTCAATCGATTCCAAAAGTCAAGATACCTTTCTCTCCTGATGTCCTTTTGTTCCTGCGAATGGTTTTTTGGAACCATTTTTGCGCAGATTTTTCTCATCCCCAATTCGTTAGTCAAAATCTGATGAACAATGGTGTAATTCAAATTTAACTCTTCCCCGATCATTCTTGTCGTCAACCGTCGATCTGAATACATAAGATCCCATATTCTATCGACAATTTCATCGGTTCTTGAAGATGAAGGCCTTCCTCTCGGTGGTTCATCTTCAATTGACTCTCTTCCTTCTGTGAATGCCTTAAACAACCGAAAAACATGGGCTGTTGAAAAAACACTGTCTACGTAAGCGTGTTGAACTTTTGCAAAAGTATCTGTTGCGCTGTGTCCAAGTCTGAAGCAAAACATGATAGCACACCGTTTCTAAAAACGCACGAGAAAAAAAAACGGTTTACGAAAAGAGTCACAAAGCAGAAATAAATGACTAACAAGTTCCAAGTGGTCCTGAAGGTACATGACATGTTAACCTAAGTCCTGTATCCGCAGTGTTGCTAAATCGGGCGCTACATTGCCAGTCTCATTACTTAATTTACACACTTCGTATAAACTGCTCGTCGAAATTAGCGTACCTAAGATCTTTTAGATGAACGCCATTTGCGTTCCACTTGGGTTAGTACGGTTTGAAAACTTCAGTAACCTATAGTAGAATGCAGGCTTTCACGGCTGTTGTCCAATGGTGACGTTATTTCTTCCGGGTTTTACCGCGGTCATCTAAATTGACTTGACGTTTCGCTGATCATGCTATCAGCTTCTTCAGAAGGTTTCTACAAACTGGTGTTGTCATCTTTTGCTCCTCGTTATATACCTTGGCTCTGCTATGTTTGGCTGCACATCCGTCGAGCTCGGTTGACCATAACATTCCAGGTGACTGTTTTTCTTCTCAGACTGTTTTCTTCGAATATCTGAACACTCTGCATTCCAACATAAAGTTCACAATGGAGACTGAGAAAGACGGAGTTTTACCCTTTCTGGACGTGTTAGTAAGACGTACAAACAATAACAAGCTGGCCCATGGAGTATACAGGAAGAAAACTCACAGAGATCGTTACCTGAACGCAGTATCTCAATAGCATCCGCAACAGAAAAGATCGTTAATCAAAACACTAGTTCATAGAGCTGAAACAATATGTGATGACGAAAGCAGACCAGGGAATTAAATCAAATTAAGGAAGCTTTAACGAAAAACGGTTATAAAGAAAATGACATTGATAGAGTATGCCGCACCCAGAGAACAAGAATAGAACAACAACCAACAACGTATGCTTGCCTACCCTACGTCGCAGAAGTGACAGATAAACTCAAGAAAACACTGTCGAAAAAGAATATTGGTGTACGATTTCGCACAGTAAAGAAAATACAGCAGGTGCTTCCCTCAAACAAGGATCCGGTTCCTAGACTGTTAACTAAAGGTGTCTACGAGTTAAAGAAGTATACAATGTAGGATCAAAGAACATCAACGACATACCAGACTGGGGAATACAGAGAAGTCAGCAATAGGGAGCATGTTCATACCAACGAGAACCACAAAATCGATTATGAGATCATCAGAGTGTTAGACAAAACTGCAAGATATTATCCAAGAATAATTAGAGAATTCCTGGAGATCATGAAAAACAATAATAATTTTAATAGGGAGGACAGGTATCGACTGAGTAATACATGGAGATTAGCGATACCAAGAACCAGTGACCTGGAATGTCATGGTCAACCGAGCTCGATGGATGTGCAGCCAAACATAGCAGAGCCAAGCAGTTTATTTTTCTTATAGTTCTATCATCTACAGAAGTACATTCGTGATGAAATCAAGAATTTAGGTTTCACAAATGACATATTTTCAAAAGTACTATATAACATCATATTAAAAAGTGTCAAACTGTAGGTGTGCGTCGATATTCAAGTTCTAGTTTTCATCCTTCTGCAGAAATGAGCCAAAAATTATATTCTTATTATAAAGTTATGGAGTTATACCGTACATCCAAACAACTATAGATCAAGTTTTAAGAAGACTATGAGTAGTGAACCTAGAAATGTAATAGTTTTCAGAGCCGTTCTGTATCTCGACGCTACGGTCTTGCCAGTAAAATGCAAGTATGAAATAAGATATTCCACCCGAACGTTACGCCGCGTCGGTACGAATGCACTCGGATCCGTATAAAGTTACGGAAAATAGAGTAAGAAGGATGAGCATTAAAACTGATTTAAGCGCTGTGGAAAGAGAGAATAAAACTAGTTGTCTTTGGGGCGGTAGAGATCGCTAAAGCAGTCGTGGAAATATTCGAAAGGTATTATTCTCTTTATCGAGAACGATTCTCTGAACCAACAAAAAATCATCTTCTAGACTTTGTTAGTTTTAAGATATTTATATTTAACGCATTTTACATCCCCCGCTCTTTAAATTTAAATATGGCGCTTTGAGTATGAAAATCGGAGTAAATTAATTGGCTATTTTGCTTCTCTCTCTTATACGAGAGTAAATCAAATATGGACCGGAATTTTCATTTTTAAATATACAGGTATACATATGGTACAATATACAAACTATATAAAATATAATATGTATATGGTACAATACATAAACATGAAAATACATACATAATATTTTTCTACATAATCTCATGCTTTTGTTATGCATTTTTTCCAACGGATTGGAAGTTTTTGAATGATGATGCCACATCATAAAAAGAATGGCGGCGTGTTTCCAGCCAGTTGCCCACGAAAGCCTCAACACCAGCGTCATCGACGAATCGCTCACCTCCTAGTGCTTCATTCAGTGGCCCAAACATGTGATAATCACATTGGGATAAGTCAGAACAGTAGAGAATGTGTTACAGTGTTGTCCAATGAACTTCCTCCAACTTTTCGCGTGTCAGATTGACTGTGTGGGGACTAGACTGCAATATAATATGCGGAATTCCAGGTCAGGACGTCAATTTGCATTATTTAATTACGTAAATCAAACGTCCCTAAACAGTATTTTGCTACGCGTGTTAAGAACGACTGAACACAGACGTCCCGGGAGTCCCGCTCCCCCACTCTTCACTTTTGCCGCCACGGAATATGGGATAGCCAAATGGCAAATTATATAGGCCGCCGCACGTACGTTGCAGGTGTGAAGTTGAAGGTGTTTATTGTTTATTCGGTTTTAGTTCTTTCGCTGTTGTGATCGTCGCGGTACGGAACCAATAAATAGCCATATTAAGCGAAACGGCTTACTTATTAATTATGTCGCGGATTCCGTTCGCATATAAAGTGCAAAATATAATCAAAAACTTTATTTAAAACAGATGGAATATTCATACGTTGTCTACCGTGTAATAGGCGATATCCTTTTAAAAACGAATGGGATGCAAAAAGACATATTAATTCGAAAAAACATCAAGATAATGTACGGGGTGAAGTCAATACTGACGAGTTCTTATATGACTTGTGTTCTATATTGTGTACGTGTGGATTGTCGTGGAGACTAGTAGATAATGCGTGTTTTAGAAATTTATGTTCAAAATACATGCCAGATTGGCCTTTGCCTAGTAGCCAGACATTGCGCACTCGGTACCTCCCCAAAGTTTATAATAATGTGATGGACAGTATTAGAGAAGACGTACGCAATCAATATATTTGGTCCACTGTTGACAAAACCGTGGATTTTCGTGGTCACAAGGTAGTGAATGTTCTGCTCCGTGTTTTAAAAGTGAATAATAGTACCCCGCCAATATTAATCGCAAGTAAACGTGTATTACAAACTACGGCTTAAACGATTGATGTATGGTAACGGATGCTGTACGCAATGTGTGTGTTGACAATGACAATTTACTGGTGTTTGTCACAGATGCAGCCGCATATATGCGAAAAGCAGCTGAGCGTCTAAAACGCACATATAAAAATATGACCCACGTGACCTGTTTAGCGCATGCCTTACATCTTGTCGCTGGTGAAATTGCAATACAATACCCGATAGTGGACCGACTAATTTGGAACACAAAACAAATATTTGTAAAGTCAGGGTCACGAAAACACAAATTTAAAGAGCACCTACTCGATATACCTTTACCTTCACCGGTACGTACACGATGGTGCACGTGGCTGCAAGCTGTACGGTATTTTGCCACCCACTTCGAAATTGTAAAGGAATTCATCATACAACTAAATCCCTTAGAATCCAAAGCTATACGACTTAGCCAAAATGCATTTAATACACCGGATATTCACACAGATTTAAACATTATAAACCAGCAGTTTAACTATTTAATTCAAGCAACCACAAGGTTAGAAAATTCAACATTATCCTGTGAAGAAGCTTTAACTATAATAAGTGACGTTGAAAGTACAATGACTAATTTAGTAGATCGTAAAGGTATCGCAATTAAAAACAAACTGGAAACTGTGTTAAATAGAAATACCGGTTACCAAACAATACGTAATTTTGACAAAAATCGGCAGAATGTTGTTACGTCGAATAATTATGTCGAATACTTAAAATTTGCACCATTGACTTCTGTAGATGCTGAGCGATCGTTTTCATTATATAAATATATGTACCTACCTAAACGGTCACATCTAAGTGCGGTGAATGCAGAACGTATTTTAGTGACTATGATGTATGCCCATGCTGTGCAAGAATGTCCAATGCTTACAATTAGTGATGACGGTGACACGACCTTTCAATAGACAATAACTGTTTGGGTAAGTGTCTCTATCGTATTTTAATTTTGTACTGGTTTCCTGAGTTCGGTCCTGATTTACCTCGAGCTTATTGCACCCTAGTGGGGACGGACACAAGCTTATCCCGATCTGAGCTGCAATTTCAGCAACCGTTGAGTCATCCCATTCACATTCTTTGTCTCTGACCGGCTTTGGCTAGTGTGTAAAGACTACTCACCTAGACTCCAAATATCTGGAACCTTGTCAAATTCAAAAGGCCTCTTTTTATGTATGTCAAAATATGTTTGTTTTTTTTAAAAAAAAAGAACATTTCCATTTTCCAATTTTTTAAAACGTGCACTTTTGGTTTCGAATGGACTGTAGTCGTTCGTCTATTCAAGAACCTGTTTTCAGATTTTTATTATAGTCTCCCGTTTACTTATAATAGGGCCGAGACGTCAAGTTTGGCTCACCCTGTAGATAAAAAGTAAAATATTTGTTTTAAAAGCGACCAACGATGTGGAAATATACAGGATGATTTTGTATTTGGTCTATAGAATCACTGTTTCGTAAAAAATATCAAAATACAATATGTGAGATTGTTTGCACACTTTTTTGCCACGTTTTTAAAATATTGCTCATGTGCTCATATACTTTTAGGTATCTGGATAAAGCATTGACCCTGCCCGACAAAGCGCCGGCACCCGGGTATGCGCAGTAGTACGCGTAAAAAAATAAAAAATTCTTAAATTCTAAAATGTAAAACATTTTAACAAATACAATGGATACAAAATTTGCCACAGTAGGAACTGATTGACATTTTGCGCTTTATCTGATACATATAAGCCCTCTTTACAGTATGGTACTTATTCTTAGCATTCCTATAGAAAAAAAAAACAATGAACTGTAGCTAATTACATTATTTAAGTTTGCTATTTGTATGTTTCGTGGATAGTTTCACTGCGACGTTTAAGAATAATTCTTAAAAACCGAGGAAAACCGAAAATATCTCCGAGATTTGAAACTTTCACTCCCATGATGTGCATTATAGGCAAAAAGATTACTGAAAGTTAAACAGCTTGGTCCGAAAAAACATAGGGCGGTCAGTTTGAACTGAATAAATTCAAATCTCGATTTGAAATTGGCAAAATGTAATACAGTAAATCAGTGGCGGCTCCTGCTTTTTTTTAGGGATGCAAACGGAATTTATAAAAATTGTTGTTTCCTAACTTTTTGTAAACATTGTTAGTTATATAGTTAGTTATATAGTTATATACCGTACAGCTAGGAGAAGGATCTCTACTTACAATTAGTCAATAAAATATATTGAGTACATCTGTCTAACATAATGTAGGTACCTGTATAAAAAAATCGGCATTATTTTTAAAAAAATATAATAGAAAAAAATATTATCATACAATTTGGAATAAGGTACGTGGTGTCAACGTCATTGTGCAAATAAATCCTGGACATTATAAGACTTGTACAGCTTATGACGTTAAATAATTTTGCAGCGCTCGCTCATATTCTCCCCCGTTTATCCAGTAAAGCAAATTTACACAACAACCTTATTACGCCGTTTTAATTAGATTTTCGAATTAACGGGGCGACTTCCGGAGCGAAATTTTCAATTATGCGAAACGCCAGCGACTCGACGCGACGCTACTACCAGAAATTAATAAATTTCCCCAAATTCGAAATCAAACGCTCACCGTTTGCACAGTGAGATAAGTGACCTGAAAAGCTAGTGAAAATTTAGTACAAAATTCCAATTTGTTTTCCATAGGAATAGCTGACTCAGTAGGGTAGAGGCGTGTATTTATGTCGATTTTCAGGGGCGTTACAATACCCTGCTAACGAAGTCACATTATTACCTCTACTGGTACCCCACAAATAATGTTGTCGGATACCAGTAGGGTACCATGGCAAGTAAATTCTGGTGGTTAGTATTAACAAATCTATTTTTGTTGTTAATTTTTTTGTTATTCTAGACTAAAGTCTTTACGGCATCCAGTTCAGGGTCTACATACTTTATGCTCAAAAGTACAAGTATAATATGAAGTCATGAAAATGTGGATATTTCACAATACAAACAGCTAGTTGCCTTGCTGAAACTTCAAAAATATACATATGAACCAACAAAAGCAAAACATCACGAAGTTCTTTGTTCTTGAAACTATTATTTTTGGGTTAAATAATGCATATCTAAGACTTATCTAGTTTAACGATAGACAATATAGAAGACACCGGAAGAATGTTGGGTATAACTTTGCAGGATACCAAAACAAAAAATCTATATAAGGTAGAATCAAAGTACAATGGATATGAACTTTGTCATACGGATTTTCAACTAAAACCCAAAAAGGTAAACCACAATCAGTTTTTCCTATTTGATATTATATTTTAAAATTCACAGCACAGCCAATAGGTTTCCTCAGATTTGCAACAATGTCGCAAAAAATTGCAGAATATTTAAAAGGCACACAGGCCATTCTTTGAGAAGAATCTCTGCGACCTTGCTTGTTGACAGTGCAGTTGATATTCAGCCTCTCAAATGGCATGGGGATGATAGTCAACCAACATTGCTGAAGGAGTGTCAAGGAAAACATCTGAAGCGCCCCAAAAATGTTAAGATATGTTAGGTTAGGTATATAAATACTAGTCTATAAATACGAGTATTCAATATACCTAAAATGTATGGTTTTTGAGTTATCTCAAGGTATTTATCAAAATGATTAAAGCGAGAGTTACATCGGGTACAGTGTGCCATGGACAACAAATGTGTTGTAACACAGTTATATTTTTTCCTCCGAATATAGGTATCAAGATATGTTAGGTTAGGTATATAAATACTAGTCTATAAATACGAGTATTCAATATACCTAAAATGTATGGTTGTTGAGTTATCTCAAGGTATTTATCAAAATGATTAAAGCGAGAGTTACATCGGGTACAGTGTGCCATGGACAACAAATGTGTTGTAACACAGTTATATTTTTCCTCCGAATATAGGTATCAAATAAATTCAACAGTACTGCAAAAGTATGTATAGAAAGAGAATGAAAAAAGGAAGCGAACAGTATTATGAAAACACAGGATGTTCTATTTAAAATAATAGACCTCAAGTTTGACCTTCCATTTTGAGTACCCTGTAGATTTTTTTTCGTGTATGTAGAATTATTGACAGTAAGTTCAACCGTTCAGACTTAGATAGTAAAAGAATTAACTGTAAAATTCTACCACTGCGAAAGTAATTTTTTTTTCTACAGGTTTACAATTTCATTTTTTTTCTTAAAATTGAAATATCTTGAAAACCGTTCATTTTAGAGATAAACATTTGTTAGTAAAGTGACTAAATTAATGGGTAGAAACCTAATCTGGCATAAAAATATAGCATGCCATTTAAAATAACGAAGTTAGTATTCATTTCCAGTATATCCAGAAGTGCCAGGAAGTTGACATTATTTTGATGTGTAGAGCATCCCCGAAAACACGTAGATACAAATTTTCAGTTTCATATCATGTATAGTTCTCCCAAAAACATTTAATAGACCACTCACCGTGAAGCACCCTGTATAGTATTTAGTGTTAATTTTTAATAAAATTTCAATATTAAATATTATTAGTGTTAATAATTTCGAATTGATATTGTTGTGTTAGCAATTAATCAATAGTGGTTAATTAATAGTGTTAGCAATTTTTTTAGCAATTAATATTATTAGCAATCAATAATATTTGCTAATTGTTACATTAATTAAGAATAACCCAGAAATATAAAATTGTGTTATTCATTTCTTTGATTCAATTCATATGTGACTACTTTTATAATTGTTAAAGATTAAAAAAGATAAAAATTACCAAATGCTACAAAATTAACATATGACAGCAACTTAACTGTAACTGTGAAAATGATGGATTGGTTATGAAAGATAAGAGAAGAGCACAAAATGAATTTGATTTGTTATTGAGTCAGAGATAACTCAGTGTACCATTGATATCACAAAGTAATACCAGCAAAAATTTAATTCAACACGTTTTACTATTTTTTTTTCAACTATGTACCAGTTTGAAACCGATCTGAAATTATTGCATTCAATGACTATGAATAATCTTTTGTAATTTAGTACATGTAATTTAGTACATAGCCTTCACAAACAATCCCAAAACAACTAGATTTACCATTTAAAAAATCATTAATGGTGTTATCTCCTAGTGGGAACACCCTGTATACGTTCTTGTATATATTTGATAAAGAAAACGCTCAATTGATAATATTAATCGACGAGTTTTGAAAACAATTTTATATTCGCTATACCGAATTTAGACCAAGTTAACCACTCCCTCTGTATGTTTGGTTGTAAGTAATTTTAAAAATAATTTCCACTTTTATTATCCCTTTGTCCATTTTTATTACATCCCTTTGTGCAGAGATAGGCTACGCCACTGTGTCATATAATAAATCACGGCGTTTTTAAAGCGGAAAGTACCAACAGAAATATTTTTGCCAAAAATAAGTTTTGCCTTTCCGACACAAATATCTCGGTGTGCGTTGCTATGTAACCTAACGGCGGAAAGGCATTTCAACGTCTCCGTCGGAGCTTGTTCATTAACGAGTACGGATCTCGTTCCGTGTGCTCACTCACATTCCAATAATAATCGAAAAAAGGGTCCTTGCTCGCTTTGATAGCGTCTCGAAGATTCCGTTTAGTAATAGTCAATTTTAATGCAGCTATAAAAATATGTCCGTAATTTGAATGCGACCCGTGCCGGCTGTATACGAGGTGTGTAAATTAAGTAATGAGACTGATTTTTTTTAAATTTCTTATTCGAATAGAATTACAATTCAGTATTGTCTCCTTGAAAATAACTTCCTTGGGAAGCCACACAGCGCTGGAGACGGTTCTTCCATTCCTCATAGCAGTGGTGGAACTCATATACTGGAATAGCTTTCAGCTGGTCGGTTACAACCGTTTGAATGTCTTCTATGGTCCCAAAATAACGTCCCTTGAGGTGGATTTTTCAATCTCGGGAAGAGAAAAAATCGCAAGGACTCAAGTCAGGCGAATAAGGAAGCTGAGGAACCAAAGGAATGTTTTTACTGGCTCAAAACTCGTTTACTGCAATGGCTGTGTGACAAGACGCATTGTCGTGATGCAACATCCAGTTGTTCTTGATGTTTGGTCTCACACACATGACCCTTTTTCGAAGTTTTTCAAGAACCGCTCTGTAAAAGTGTTGATTTACTCTTTGGCCTGGGGGCACAAACCACAAACTTTGTGAACAATTCCCTGGCTATCAAAAAAGCAAATCAGCATACATTTGATCTTCGACTTGCTCATTCTCAACACTGTCTCCGCAGGCGTATAGAAGTTTTGCAAAAGTATCCGTTGCGCTGTGTCCAAGTCTGAAGCAAAACCTGATAGCACACTGTTGCTCAGAATTAATGTCACTAATTTTTAAAACGCATTAGAAAAAAACGGTTTACGAAAACAGTCACAAAGAACAAACAAATGACTAACAAGTTCAAACATGTACTGAAGGTGCATTACATATTAACCTACCCCCTTCCAAGTCCCGTCTCCGCAGTGTTGCTAGATCGGCCGCTACGTTCCAGTCACATTACTTTATTTACATACCTCGTATGTACGTCCTCCTACACAAAGGAGAGAATAAATTCAATAAAGACGTTAAGATTTTTTTTTTTTTGGGAAATTTGGTGAATTTCCATTTTGTGATATAGGTTTCTATGATGCCATTGATATGGACATCCTCGTAGTATGCCCTGGAATCGCTCCCATATGTCCTGAATTATTACTTTTAGAAGTGAACTCTTTTTTATATGGTAATCTCGGAAGAACAATTTCTTTATGATCGAAAGTATCTTCAGAAATGGAAGAAAGATTTATGACCAGTGGGTTAGATCCCACACATTTCTTTATACCTAAACTTAATATTTCACATATCCCCATAAAAGAAAGTGATGCCTCTTGGCGTCCATTTAATAGGTCTATTTTTACCCACTCTTTGACATTGATATTTGCAATACATATTATTGTTTTCAATGCCTACTTAACCTTTTACACTTTTTTTATTTTTGGTAATATCAGCAAAACTGTAGGAATCAGATGTATGAAACATATTCTTGTCAGGATGTATCGGCAAAGACGTGACGTTGTAATAATACTAACATGTAATTAATACTAACAGAAACACAAAGACATCCCCTGTCGGATCCGATAGGTAGAAAAGAAGGAATTTAATTGCCAGCCCAATCCCCCGATCTGACACCTCTCGACTTTTTTTTGACTATTTAAAAAGTAAAGTGTACTTTACTCGATCGATATACCTGGATAGAATAAATGAACGTCAATAAATACGACGAATATCTTCAGATGGTATTTTCTGGAAATAAGTTCGTAATAATGGGGCATGTTTAAAGATAACAGTCCTTATATTTGTTATAAAAAGGTGTATAAAAGATAGCTGTATGCATAAAACGACAAATGCTCGTCTGTCGTATCGTCAAAATTTTGATACAAGCGGCAACTCGCACGGATTCCATTTGATTCCATAGTTACCGTCGGAGGCTTTACGTACGTAATAAAAGTGCCCAGTTGAAAAAAATTTAATAAAAACGTCAACCCTCTTCAATGCTCTGCAGTTGTTCCTTCGCGCTTGAGAGAAAATGTCCATGCGAGTTTTATACCAATTTGTAATGTAATCGACGTGATGTTAAAGATTTTTTGTGACAAGCTCCTTTTAAGGAAATCTCGTTTCCATTTCAGAACTTATTCAATATTAATTATACAAAACCGACGGTTCGTTTTCAACAGAGAACATATTTTTTCTGTTAAATTAATCTTGGATCTCTTGAACGTATATTTCAGGTTCTAAAACCATTTTGATCAGTTACTAAAATGTATACTAATCCTGTTGAAATATGTATAATAAATTGGAATATTTGCCATTTTAAGAAAATATTTGCAAAAACTATAACAGCAAATTTTCAAAGCGAACCTAAATATCAACAAACATCCCACTATGCGAACAGAATACATGTGTCATCCTAACATTGAAAAACCACATTTGTGAAAGGCAGTTAAACAGATCGATGAAGTGCTACGACCAGTGGTAGTACCTTACATGCAGCAGCAAACGAGACACAATTTCTGAATGAGCATTCAGTTAAGCGACTTCCTTGGCCTTCGCGTTGCCCATGGTATCCCCCATTGAACATGTATAGGATGTGATAGAAAAAAGACTCCAAACATATGTATGTTGGACCAGCAAGTGGAACAGAGGAATTATGAACGAGGGTACAAGCTACCTGGAATGCTATATCTCGAGAGACCATTCGAATGCTGTTTGATTCACCACTAAGGCGTCTAGAAGCTGCTATAAGAGTACGTGGGGGACACTTATCCTATTAGGTATTATCAGTACAACTTATCAGATAAGCTTGTAATAGTAACCAATTGTTTTATTAATATAATACATTATTTAAACGTAGTTTGAGTTATGTTACTCAATTCCTTCAGGGTGTTGCATTTTCAATGGCCACCAGTATTAATCCTATATCCCTTCATCATAAATTTCAAACGGGTTTGAGAAATGTTTCAATCTAATCTTCGGGTTTCGAAGATGAATATCCACAATTTTGCTACAAAAATAATACCTTATTTACTCCAAAACTATTTCAGAGATAAGATGAATTAATAGGTATTGACTGGTATAAAACTCCAGTAACTAATGACTGAATCTGCAACCAGATTTACTAGCTTATGTCACAATACAATTTCATTCGGTTGTAAAAATAGAACTTCCTAACACTAATCAATACTATAACATCTTCATCAGCCGTAACTAATATATCCATGGAAGCATTATAAGAAAGAGCCATACGTTGCAGCAAATATAAACGAAAATGCTGGTTACGCTACGATACATTCATCACATGGCCTCCATGGAAGATCATCTTTACTTGTGTTCTTTGAGCATTTCAACAGTCAGCATTCAAATATCAATTTTACGATGAAGACTGAGATTTATGGAAGTTGCCTTTTATGGATATCAAACGTGAGGATAAAAAAGAAATGGATACAACCAAAGGGATATATAGAAGACCACTAGACGAACCTAAAAAATGTTTCGCTTGTTTGTTTTTCGAGTTCAAATAACCGTTAAAATATTTGCATGAAAACATGAAGATTTTTTCATTTGCACCATCCAACGGCATCAATAAATTTTTCAGACGTCCTTGTTACCATTTAAGGTATTTTGAGATGAAATTTGAACTGCCAGTAACATTTAATAGAAGACACCTAGTCCTGTAAAATAACTGGTTGAAAACACTGGTTGACCTGATAGGTCACGTGCAAAGTTTGGAGCGATCTGTCAAAATTTTGGCACGCACAAAATTCCTAAAATGAAAACAGTTTTCCAAAATACTCCGTATTGGAGACATGAACCATATACTAATTCGACCTACCAAATAATTAAACTGTTCAAATGTTTAATTAATGTTATTGGTGGTTTGTTAAATTATAACAAACTAATTTTGTTAAACAACTTGCAACAATTTGTATGCGAGAACAATAGAGGCATTAAATAAATTTTATTGATTATCTATAAGACCTGAAATGTATTTTAAAGATTTCCAATAATTAGTAAAACGATTTAATGGATTATTGTTTATCAATAGTCTAATCAGTATGGCTCGAGGTTAAGTTTTGATACAAAAATTACTTACCGGGTACGGAAGAAGACTTTGCCAAGAGAAAATCATATCCTCTATGTTAGCTGGTATCATAACAACGAAGTTTAGCGCATAATCATTAACAACTCCCTGATTCACATAATAAAGTTCAGCGTTGATTCCTGAAACAAAAATAAAAATATAATTCCCATAGATGAAAGTGTTCGTTCTTCAATGCCTCGATATTTTTTACGACACCCATAAAAAATAGCCGAAATATTTCAAATTTATGTGGGAAATTAGCGCATCAGAAACTCACTTGTTAAAAATAACATTGTTCAATCGACTTATTTTGATCTCTATTATTATTTGCTGGTATCATTTATGCTACTTCATTCGGAAACACCCTGTGTGTGAGCCACCCGGTATATTAGGGTGGTCCAAAAAAAAAATTGTTCTTCCGGCCCTAGGCCTAAATCATAGTATTTGATCAGTTATTACTAATTCCAGAAGATTAGCTCATTTAATTAAGTTTTAGAGGTCGTTCATTGGTGTTTTATTTTTCCATTCAAATTACGTTCAACGCTGCCATTAGGATAAAAAATTCCAATAGAATACAAAGAGACCTACATTACCGACACTGAAAATGTTTTATATGAGCTGCCATAAATTTCTTTAATTGTTCGTGACACGGCACCACGAACGACGAAATAATGACGCATTTCCCATGTAATTTGAATGGGAAAATAAAACACCAGTGAGCGACCTCTAAAACTTACTTATTAAACGAGCTAATCTTTTTGGAATTAGTAATAACTAATCAAATACTATGATTTAAGCCTAGGGCCGGAATGATTTAAGCCTAGTAAAAAAATCAATTTCTTGATCACATTTCATCTGCGAATTCAACAAAATTTTCAATATTATTTTTTTAAACTGGTAAACAAAATAAAACAATTGTTATCTTAGTTGTATTCTGCCATAGATCATAGACTTTCCTTGTTACAAGCAATAAATACTGGCCCAAATGGCATTAAATACATCATTGTATAAACATATGTGCAGGCCAATCTGCTGCGACTTATCTGCACTTAATTCTGAATGCACGTAGTTGCATATTTATGTTAAAGCATAAAGCGGTAAACTGTGGACCACTAAAACACGTGATGAAGTATATATCTACATATATTTGATCCATTATTGTGAAAGGGTATTGTATTTATGAGAGATGCTTAAACAAACCTCTTCATTCCTCTCTCTAAAATTATCAGAATTCGGTAGCCAAATGTTGTTGCCAAATGTGAAAGTAATCCAATTTCCTTTGGTTTATTCAAGCTAATATTTTATAAATAGTCACCTGGTCATGAGTATACAGTGTGGCCGTATTTTTTTTATGTAGTACTCAATTTGAACACTGTATGTACAAAATTAAAAAAATGATAACGTGGAAGTCGTGGAAAAATACAAAATCATTTCCGAAATTTGGCAGATGCAGATCATGAAAGAAGATGTCATATCGAAAATCTGATTTGATATTTAAAATTAAGAGCCCTGAAAAGCCGATTACGCACCTGATCGGGAACCATTTCGAAACAAAATTACCGCAACTGGAAGTTATGGAAAGATACGTGGAAATTCATGGGAAAAGTACAACGTTTATGTTCCAGATAAATCTTGATTCTACCGTTAAAAAAAAAGTTGAAATCAATTCAACATTATATTGTCATCGACAATGAATATAAATTCAAAATTTGAAGATATTCAGTTAATTGGAAAATCGGTTGCAAGATATGACCCAAGCAAATATGCACGCAACATTGTTACAAAAAAGATCAAGTTAGGAATAAAAGCATTTCAAAAACTGCAACGCCTATCGTCAATGTTTGTGTTCTAAAGTAAACTGAGTTGGCCCATATCTTCTTATAGCTGCCGGAGAATAAGGAACTTCAGGGATATTTCTAACCAGCAGCTTCCGTTCCCTTCCCAGAGAGAACAAACAATCCCAAAGTGGATTATAACGTTGTTTATCTTTTTCTTAAATGTATGAAAGTAAATTTAATGCAAACAAATCAATTACTTTAAGGGATAGCCGCTGTTGATTTAGTTTCGGGACTGTTTTGTTAGGTAATTAAAACTGCTGCCGTTTCGTTGATAAAGTATCTGAGGTTCCGTGTAGAGGGTTAGGAGTTTTTTTAACTTGAGGTTGTTAAGAATTCGGTTATAGGGACTTTAATGAGCCAGAACGGCACTGCTACTCCGAGAAATTTATGGATAACTGCTTTTATAATGACATAGGTAGGACCTAAGATTTAATACACACTTTGTTATCTTTGAAATTTTCGTTGGGAAACAGCAGATTGTGGAGCAAGGAGCCATATAACATTTTAGATTATTATTATACCTAAATAGAATGCTGTTATAACAAAAACAAAATACAAGATGAAAGTTTACTCAAAAGAAAGTACATTAGTTTATTTATCACCTTAATATTGTGATTATACACGTAGTGACCTAAACATAGATATAAAAAAAATATAGATATAAATACATTTCAAACGTATACACGCATGGCCTAGACAGAAATCGGGACATAGTTGTTTGAAGAATACAAGACGTGTCCAATAAAACCAACGACATTTTAAACAAACTAACAACAAAGTCACAAACTTTAGCAACAACATCATTTACAACAGAAAACGCAAATCCATCAATTCGGAAAGGTCCCTCCCTATTCGCGTCTTTCTTATTCTGTGAATGATAATTCTTTGGAACCCTAATAAGATTACCGGCTTTAATAAAAAAAATAGCATTAACGGGATTCTTGGAGAAGGGGATGACAGCTGGTGAAATTTTCACCAGCCACTTGTTGACGTTACTAATTTAGCAAAGTGGTCGAGGACGTCTAGAGATAAAGACACCGAGATTGATTATAAACCGAAACCTATACGACCTAGAGGTATATTTGTCTTGCGGACTGAATATATCGGTGAAAAATCGTATCTGGCCATTTGTTCCTGTAGCAAATTGAATTTCAGAAGACACAAAAAAGTCTTGTGTAGAGTGGTAATATACACTGAAAAACATTCGACATCAATTTGGCGTTATAAGCGGGTGATTAAAACTAAAACTAATACATAAATTAACAACTGTTTTAGTAAGGTAAAGGTGCATAAATTAATCAGTATATGTGTTCAATGTTCCGGTCATTTTTCGATTCCATCTACATAGAAAGTGAGTGTTTTGGAATCGATAAAAACCTTTTCAACCATCCAAATTTCAACGAGAAAGCACAGCAATTGACCAACTCTACATCTAGTGAAAGACTAAGATTTTTTGAAGATTTACAATAGCTTAACACTGTGTCATTAATTCTTATTTGAAAATCAGACACGTTCAGTCAATTGTGTGTGCCAAAAAACAATACCGTGATCTTACATTCATTAAGAATTAAATTATGAACTTTATACGTTTCTGTAAGATTTAATAAGATAAGTCTAGGTTAATTTTTGTAGCCGATTCTAACAATACTTCTAGTCTAAATGAATAATAAAACTGCGTATAATCTGCATACTGATGAGTGATGTATCTTACAGAAAGAAAGGTAAGACTTAAAGTTGGAAGTATATACAGAGAACAGTAAAAAGGCCTAAGATGCTCCCTTGGAGTACTTCTTGTTTAACCGGTATAGAATCCGAAAAAAACGCGATTAACGGTTTGGAATCTATCTCGCAATAGTTGTTAAAAGAGAGAACCACCTGGGCATTAAACCCAAAGTATCTAAGTTTAGGATCAAAGGAGATCATAAGTTAGAGTATCAAATGCTTTACAGAAATCAAGTAAAATTATTATATGTCAACATCAACAGCTTCAAAGAGACCATCAGTTACTTGAAGCAGAACTGTATTTGTACTAAAATTTGGCCTAAATCCTGATTTGTAGATAAATTTTTCTTTGATTGAAAAATGCGGTAATTTAGTTAGCGATTACCTATTTCTTTCATTTCTTATTGGTTTTAAGCCACTAACGTTTATCCTATGATTATTATTAAAAGCATGTTGGGCTACACAATATTTTTCTATTCTACCATATTTTTACTGACAATGAACTACATGTTCTTTGAATCTAGTTAATATTGATCTTTTTTTCCAATTATCGCTTTTTTTTTCAATTTTTCCACTTTTCTTCGCAATCTTTACAACTTATTTCAGAAATTCCCGAATTTTCATTGGTATCTACTTATTTTATCTTATGGGTTGCCAGAAAATTTTTTGTATTTATTTTTTCAAGGAATTTGTCAAAGACATGTCAAGGTTTTTGAAGATTTTTCCTAATGCCCGTGTAAATTTTTGTTCGTAAAAAAGAATTCAAAACAACGTCTATTTTAATTTTTTTTTATTCCACGGCCTACAAGATTCGTTTTGTCGCCTCCACGCCCTCTATTGATTGGCACGGATCAAAAATTGAGACGCTCCAATGCAAGTGTCTTCCACATGAAAATTTAACGGATCCTTTTAAAACGAGACTTTTAAGTTTGTATTTATTCGATGCCATAAAAGATGGAAACGGTCTTGGTTGGTCCCCGGCGGCGTTGTATATTTATGCTGCCTGCCACAAGGACGGAGAGAGTACTTTTTGTTTTTATTTACATGACGTCCCAAACCGATCTCTCAAATAAGAATGCTCAAGTTGATCTTTATTAAGTCAGTAAAATGCAAAATGTGGGTAATATCACTTGAAAATAAATCAGTGCTTCATAAATTAATTAGTTTTTCAATTGCAGTAGCTTCATATCATTTGTAAAAGTAAAAAGTAGTAGCCAAAAAATATAGGCAACGTATCCAAACTTGAATAAACTCGTATATTGGCTTAGATGAAAGTTTAGTTTATTACTTTTTTAGTGTATGAGTAGTTTGGAATCCAAAGGGTCTGAAATATTCTAAATATCAATTTGAAACCTGTCTGAGACAAGTTTTTTTAGTGGCCATCTGCAACTTTGAGAAAAATTAAAAATGATAGGTAAGTACTCTTAATTACACAGGCACACAAAATAAATAAAAGTCGAGTGCTAGAAGGCGGATCTATGCAATCTCATACAGTTTGACCCGCTGAACATGAATCTGATGTCCGATTGGCTCTTGCATTTTTCCTAACCTCAAAAAATACATTCAGAATGCCCGACAAATCTCTATTTCTAGAGATTCTGTATCTGAGGCCTACTCTGACCTCAGATTCGGCCTCAGTGCCCCAAAATACGTATGGAAATCGTGGTCAGCTCGTTTAATCTTTTTTTTACTTGTTTGAGGTTTTTGCGGGCATTCTTAAAGATCCTGGAGTGGGTACTGGAAACCAAGTTGGCATCTTCAGGAGAAGATTAAAACTATGTATATGCATTATCATATACAATGTATATGGATTTAACCGAATCGCCAACGTATTTTTTAAAAGTATTTTGAAAGGCGACAGCCCAAAGAAAATATTTTCTCAAAACTCTAGCAGATTTTCGAAATTTTGCCGTTTTTCCGAATATCTCAGAAACCAAAAGACATGCATTCCCTAACCGGCGTTAAGTTGTCACATAAAATTGTCTACAACTTCCCAAATTTAACAGTTTTCTTATCTCTTATAGTTTCCAAAATATCAATACATCCATCACCAATTGTGGACACACTCAGTTTTAATCTTCTCCTGAAGATTCCAACTTGGTTGGCGAAACGCGCGGCGAGAAAAGTGTAGCAGTTCGGTGTTTCGTGGAAAACGTCCAGTTTTTTATTCTTAAAGAGTTTTTTAAGGTTAAAAAAAATGCAAGAGCCAATCGGACAAAGCGGGTCAACATACATTGGATACATAGTCTGCCTTCTACCACACGACTTATATTTTTTTGTGTGCCTGTGTTATTATTTGGTAGTATTAAATATTTTTTTTAATTGGTTTAGTTTTTTGAAAATAACAACGATTCGTTATTTAATTGTTTTGCATTGTGTATTTAATTACGACAACTATAAAGTTTACAACATAATATTGCAAAAAATTTAACATGAGCTTAATAATAGTGAGTAAAACACAAAATATTTTTCCGACTTTGAGACACCCTGTACAGCGAGTAAAATTTTTATTGAGGTGAGGCGATAGCGTTGAATTTACGGACCTATAAAGATACCCTGCCAGAACTATTCGTAAAGTGTGAAATCATTGTATGGCACATTCCAAGTCTTATGATAATCCATATACATCGCTCCGGTACATGTCCTGTTACATTGTTGGAGTGACATAAAACATTATGTTTTATGTCAATAATGTATTGAGAATTTTTATGTATTGAGAGATAACGGAGTTATAGCAGACCAAGGTAGAATTTAAAATGTCACGTCAAATATGTGTACGCCAGAAGTTTGATTACTGAGTTAACAAATACAGTACCGATACAGTACATAACTCAATAATTGTTCCTTTTATGTGGAAAACATGAAAAAACACTGATCTATCATCAATTAAAAATAAATAACGAAAATTCAGGGTGTTTAGAATGTTATTATTAAAAATGTATTACGAAGGAATCTAATTTAACAGAATCGCCAACGTATTTTTTTAAAAGTGTTCTGAAAGGCGACAGCCCAAAAAAAAAATTTTCTCAAAACTCGATTTTCGAAATTTTGCGGTTTTTCCGAAATATCTCAGAAACCAAAAGACGTGCATTCCCTAACCGGCGTTAAGTTACTCATAAAATTGACTACAACTTTCCAAATTTAACGGTTTTCCCTATCTCTCCAAAATAACAGTACATCCATCGCCAATTGTGGACACACTGTAGATGAATTGTCATTTTTTAACACGGGTCTTCTTTTTTTCTGTCGTTTGTCAAAAGACCCCGGAATTTTATGACCGAACTGAAAACGGATGTTTCGCCGAGTGCCCTGTGTGAAAGTTTCATTCGATTCATCAGTACCACATTTTTCCATGCTATTTTTCGACCGCTACCTATTATTGGTACAAGAAAGGGAATCCAAAACGGGTGATAATGGTGAAATTAACTTGCGATTGAAATTAAATTAAAAATTAGCGTCTTGTAGAATAAAAAAAATATGTATTAATCAAATTAAATAAAACTGTTTAAACTTACAAAACAAATTTAAGATAAACTGCGAACTTAAAAATTCCTTATTTTATTTTTGATATACAGTACCCGTAGAATTAAACAATTTTTGCCAAAAAAAAAATCTAGAATGGACCTAATAAAAAATAAAGGTACAAATTATTATATGGAAAATTGCTGCACTTATTTTCTCGAAGTAAGTGGATTTAAGGCACGAACATTTGTATGAATCCAAACCATTCACGGTTGAAATAAGAAAATTTCCCCGTGATTATTACATTTTAAGGTTAAGTCTATCCAGCTCTGATGCCTGTCACTGAATAATTCCTAATGACGAAAATGTAACAGTAATGGCGATCGATTCTCTACCAACTCTAACTGTTTATGACACTCAGTGGTGGTTGTTGATATTTCAGTTAGGCATATCTTGAAAACGACGCATGGGACCCACTTCACTTTTTAGGTGATGACTATACACCTCTTACAGAAAGGATTTATAGTGAAGAAACCATCAGCAAAGTTTGCGAAAAAAAATTTCAAACAAACTGCAGAACACCCTGGGATCTCAGTAACGCTCTGTGGAATATTTGCAGTATATTTTCTTTCATAATCTAGAAACAAATATAAGGAGAGGTTTTTCGATTTGTTACAATTTTTTTTTTTTTTCAAAAAAGTTGTGACCATTTTTTTTATGAACATTTTGATTCCCAAAATTAAAATGGCCATAACTTTTTGGAAAAAAAAATATTTTGTAACAAATCGAAAAACCTCTCCTTATATTTGTTTCTAGATTATGAGAAAAAATATACTGCAAATATTCCACAGAGCGTTACTGAGATCCCAGGGTGTTCTGCAGTTTTTTTTGAAATTTTTTTCCCAAACTTTACTGACGATTTTTTTCACTATAAATCCTTTCTGTAAGAGGTATAGTCATCACCTAAAAAGTGAGGTGGATCCCCATGCGTCGTTTTCAAAATATGGCTAACTGAAATATCACCAACCGCCACTGATGACTTCCTAATTAGGTTCTGACTACCTAATGTTTACTTCTGTTAATTAAACTCTTTAACTATTAAATTAGAAAAGCTCTTGGAATTAATTTAGAAAAAGACTTGTTTTATTACCGAAAATTGATTTTATTCCAAATGCACTGGAACCCATAAAAATGTATAATAAGGACATCCAAAGAATTATATTTTGCACAAGGGTTTTTATATTTAAGTTCGCTCGGTACATTGTTTGTTTAGCAGAATGTTTAAAGTTTTTATTTCAGAATATTTTATTTACCTATCTACTTCAGTGTCACTTTTCAGAAATTGGTCAGATTAACCGAACGAGAGAATGGGCTTCGAAAAGTCACCATTGAAATGATGATGTTGGAGTATCATACTCAACACCCTCAAAAAGTAAATGTTTTGGTGTAGCATAGTTAACAGTAAAATTCTTGGTCTTGATTTCTTTGACGAGATCCTAACTAGTGCAAAGTATTTAAAATTTTCTTCAACACGATCTCATCAGATACAGACGAACTGAATCTTCCAAAAACTAACATATTCTTGCAGCACGATGGAAGTTTATTTTACTTTCCGTTAATATCCTGTCCGGGCCTATTTAAATGAGGTTTTCCCAAGCAGCCGATATATAAAAATATTCGAAACTAACAAGTTTCTTGAAAAAGATTGTTGGTCATCATCCAAACAAATCAAACATTCTGACAAAAATAAAGGAAGAAGAAAAGTAGTGATCTCTTCTGGTTTCTAGATGCATGAGAGACCCTCAGAAGACCGCAACACTTAGGCCTCCTTGTCCTTCCTCCCTTGGCGATTTAACCCATCTAAGCCGTC
The DNA here is from genome assembly GCA_029963805.1 of Aromia moschata. Lineage (NCBI taxonomy): Eukaryota > Metazoa > Arthropoda > Insecta > Coleoptera > Cerambycidae > Aromia > Aromia moschata. The sequence continues at coordinate 1,885,692 of JAPWTK010000058.1, read as the reverse complement.
AGCCATCCTGTTAAAAACACGTGGCGACTTAAAGATATCCTTAACCCTTATAATTTTCACCCAGTATGAATTCTCTTGTCGAATGATCTCCTATTTTTGCTGACACCCTCTGCAAAGAACTCATTTGTGTTTCATTCAGCTTCAAGTGAAGGTGTTTTTTTTTAGAGCTGACAATGTCCAATGAGAATTGCAGTTACAAAACGAAAATTCTTCCTTAGTATCGCCAAATGTACCATTGCCGCTTATTTGCTGAGGCAACTCAAAATCCTCCTAGCAACTTCCTTTACTGCCCCTGTCGTTATTTTGTAATTATGTAGGGTTGGCAACTACTGTGTAAATTTTAATTTAATGATTCCTTAGGCAGCATTTTTTTCTAGTAAATGTACTGGGGAGTTCGTATTGCTTCCCGTCGCTGTTTTTTTTCGCGTCGTGCTACCGGAATGTTCCGGGCGAGAAAACCGATTGTATTCAGTCACCGGCAGACATAGATTGCAGAAGGAGATACGGGAAAACAACTCATTAAAGGGCGAGCAAGTGGCAATCTCTCCCCGGCCGCTCGCCGTGGGGATTAAATTGGCACGAATTGCTTTTAACTAAAATATCTCGGGCTTTGTGAGGCGCTACGCCATCCAGGCCGGCGGCCGTAATAAATTAACAACTGCCAAAAGGACACGTTTGCCGAATCCTCAAGGCACTTCTAACCGGGCAGGGTGGGTTGTGGTGTTTACGTTGTCAATGACAATTTGCAATTTAGAACTTCAGAACATTCGATTTCGCGACTACAACCGGACAGGTACTGAGAAACTGAGGTCATTAAATAGCTTTGTGTGCAGTAAGAGATGCGTTTTAAGCTAACGAGATTAAATTGTCCAACGAGGCCAAGGGCCGAGATATATAAGTATAGTTTTGTAACGCAAAAATGTACAGAAACAGTTATGTATAATGTTGGTGTTAAGTTAAAAGTGTCTTAACTTTTAAGGCCAAAACTGAAGTCATGTTCGATTTCAAAAAGCCAAAATACGTGGGAATAATACGATGCATATAGTTTGACTTCTTTATAATCAAAATTACCCCTGAAGGATCCATTAATATTTCCATAAAAGGTATTTTTAAGTATAAAAAAAGTCATGAAGTATAGCGCCAGAACTGTAAGACAGAACAGGAATCACACCATCTAATCTGGATGCACATAATACATTATGTTTCTGTGAGGTTGTGTAATTATTGCCCTAATCCTCCCATATTTTCATTCCCTTTCAAATATTTGTATATTTTGGACGTAAATAGAGCAGTACAGAAGAAATATATGAGGTGTGTAAATTAAGTATTGAGACTGACAACGTAGCACCCGATTTAACAACACTGCGGAGACGGGACTTGGAAGGACTGTAGGTTAACATGTAATGCACCTTCAGTACGAGTTTGAACTTGTTAGAGTCATTTGTTTGTTCTTTGTGACTGTTTTTGTAAACCGGTTTCTTCTACTGCGTTTTAAAAACGAGTGACTAATTTTGAGCAACGGTGTGCTATCAGGTTTTGCTTCGGATTTGGACACAGCGCAACGGATACTTTTGCAAGATTCGCAAAACGCAATTCGCAAGGCGCAAACTTCAATTCGCCCACGTAGACAGTGTTTTTTCAAGAGCCCAGTTTTTTCGGTGCTTTAAGGCATTCTCAGAAGGAAGAGAGTCGAATGAAGTTGAGCCACGCAATGGAAGACCTTCATCTTCAAGAACCGATGACAATGTCGATAGAAAGCGGGATCTTGTGCGTTCAGATCGTCGGTTGACGATAAGAATGATCGGGGAAGAGTTAAATTTGAATCACACCAGTCTTAATCAGATTTTGACTAACGAATTGAGGATGAGAAAAATCTGCGCAAAAATGGTTCCAAAAACATTTCACAGGAACAAAAAGTCATCTGGAGAGAAATGTGTCTTGACCTTTTGGAATGGATTGAAAATGATCCCCAATTTATGGAACGTGTCCTGATGAGACTTGGGTGTTTGAGTACGACCCGGAAACCAAGCGCCAACTTCGCGTCCTTGTAACTTTTTTCTCTTCCCGAGATTGAAAAATCACCTCAAGGGACATCATTTTGTGACCATAGAAAACATTTAAATGACTGTAACCGACCAACTGAAGGCTTTTTCGGTATATGAATTCCAGCACTCCTATGAGGAATGAATGAACCGTCTCCAGCGCTGTATGGCTTTCCATTGCGGATGTTCATTGGCGAATCATCCTGGAATAAGTCAATAGACCTTATAAAACTGGGTAGAAACCAGCTCATATGGATAGTAGGACTATTCACAGGACCTGCCCACTCACGCGACATCTCACCACAATTGGGATGAAAAATGATCCCGATTGCAGGAGATCTGGAGAGGAGGAAGAAACCTCCTTCCACATATTATGCGAATGTCCAGCAATGGCAACTGTTAAGCATTCGAACTTTGGGGCTACAACACGAGAACCAAAAAAAAGAAATAACAAACGCTCCACTAGAAACTGTCCTTAAATTTCTTAAGGAAGCAAGACTAATGGAATGACTAGCCTGTATATGCAAAATAAGCATCGGCTTAAGTGCACAGGGCTCGTACCTACGAAGTTGTAATTGTAATTGTGGCTTCCCAAGGAAGTTATTTTGAAGGAGACAAAACTGAATTATAATTATATTCTAATAAAAAAAAATTGTCTCATTACTTAATTTACACGCCTCGTATGTAATTTATTCAGCGTTCTTTTCAGGATTTAATTCTGTATCTCGTCCAGACCAAAAAAAATAAACAGATGAATGTATTCATGAATGTGGACGTTCATCGGATTCATTCTGTATCTTTCGTTTCTTCATATCATAATATTATTTGCTGGAGGATACGAGAAGAGTAGCTGCGATATTTACTATAACAATAGGATGCTCCGCGAGCAACCTTTGGCGAATCTTTTTTTAATGCAATAGAAATTAAATAAATTATGAGACCTATCTTGAATTGTTAATTGAAACACCGCGTACTTTTTTTGCAATGCACAAACAGTTATTAAGATATGTTTTTTTCTTGAGAGAGATAAAAGAACTTGCTTTAAGATTTAATAAAATTGAAGCTTGAAAAGAACGCCGAAAAATTTGTATTTTATTCCGTACTGCTCTATTCACATCCAAAATATACGAATAATAGAATGGAAGGATCATATGGAATGATAAGGCATTGATTACACAGCCACACAAAAAAAAATTCTGACCTGGAGGTCTCACTATGTGTACTATATGTTTTTGGGGTTGCTGAATCGTAATCCGGGGTCAGTTTCATCCCAGCACGTCTGGGTTCGGCCATAACTTCAAAAAACACCCTCAAATTTACTATATCCGTTAAAACCACAAACCGTATAATACAATAACCAACTGACCCCACAACCTAATAACTCCATAACCCCATAGTCACATAACCACATAACCCCATAATTACATAACCCCATAACCCGAAAACCCGGTAAAAAAAGTTTCTGACGTGGGGGTCTCTATGTGTACTGTTTTTGGGGTCGCTGAATCTACTTACGGGGTCAGTTTTATCCCAGCACGTTAGAGTTCGGCCATAACCTCAAAAAACACTCTGAAATTCACCATATCCGTAAAACCATAAACCCTATGGCTCTTAATCCTCATGATACTATAATACAATAACCCAATAACCCCACAGCCACATAACCACATAGCCACATAATTACATAACCCTATAACTCGATGCTGTAGTCATGTAACGCAATCTCTCACAATGAAACTGATTTTACAGTTCTCAAGCAAATATACACCATAAAACAATCTATAAATAAATAAATCTGTAAATAAATTAATGAATCTGGGAATGCCAGAACTCCGACTGTATATGTACATGTACATGTCGTAATCCAACGTAATGTACAACCATTGGGTTATTGTATTATAGGATTATGAGGTTTCGGAACCATAGGGTTTGTGGTTTTAACGGATATAACAAATTTGAGGGTTTTTTGAGGTTATGGCCAAACCCAGACGTGCTTGGATGAAACTGACCCCGGATTCGGATTCAGCGACCTAAAAAAACATAGTACACATAGTGAGACCCCCAGGTCAGAAACTTTTTTGTGTGGCTGTGTTATTAAAAGTCTCCTTATATTATTTCGACATACTGTGCATTCCTTCACCTGTTGTTCTTAAATCGTGGTAGAAATATGAATAAAACATTTTAATACAAAATAACTCAAAATGTATACGTACCTATATATGTTTCATGCAGATACTGTATGCACTTAATTATCGATCAGACAAAGTGTTTTTTTCCTATAACGTACCCAAAATATCCTAAAAAATTGTAAATTATGTTTTGAAATATTTTAGATTTTTTTTTTTAATTGAATTTTCCGCCAGAACGTCGCGAAAATTTTTCAGATAATGAACCTCTCAATATACCCTGGATACAGAGGAAAAAAATAATCTAACAAACACATTAATGGTGATAAAACTGGCTTACGCTGTAACTTTTATGGTTGAAACTTTGTGAAATGTTTTCTATGTCAACCTTCAATCTTATTACGCCCCCCAAAAGTCGTGGGGACTGTTTTCCCATGCTTACCCCTCTAGGCTCTTTTTACATTATCAGAAGGAAATGTACCTATATTTGCAAACTTGCATTAAATAATTATTATGCTATTAGTGTTTATGAAATATAAAATATTTTTTAAGTTGAGTATTTTTATTTTTACTTTTACACACTAGTGGTTACAAGTGTGTCATTTATAAACACTTTGGAGATCAAAATGACGCTGTTATATTTCATATATAAAAAGTTATATTTCATTTTTAATAGAGATGTACGAGGTGTGGCTATGTAATAACCGAACTGATGCTGCTACCAGCGCGCTGCGAGCGTGTCAAGACATGTTTGAACAGAACTGTGTCTGGTGATATTTTCTCCACCCTGAGCTCGCTGGACAAGCCAGTGGGTCGCTCATTTTGACTGTAGCAGTCGTTTGAATTAGTCTACGCACCAGTGACGCGTCGAAAAAACGTTAAGTGTTCAGATGGAGCAACGGGTTAATCTCAATATTCTTGTTAAACTGGGGAAAACTTTTACAGAAGCGTATGCACTGTTAAAAGAAGTGTACGGGAATGAATGTTTATCCCGCACACAAGATTTTGAATGGTTTAAAGAGGGACGTAAAACAACCGAAGACGATCCGCACCCCGGACGGCCCTCAACGTCAAAAACGGACGAAAACAGTGAAAAAATTGGTGAATTAATCCGCGAAGATCGTCGTCTAAGCATCCGATGACTTGCTGAAATAACAGGAATCGACAAAGAATGTGTTCGCCAAATTTTGCATGAGTCGTTCAACATGCGCAAAGGTTGCGCAAAAATGTTGCCAAAACTCCTCACTCCCGAGCAAAAGAAATCAAGAATGAACATTTGCGCTAACACTCTAAACAACATTGACACTGATCCAGGCTTGTTAGACACGGTGACACTGAAGGGGACAAGATTCGAAAGTGTGGAAGCGGTTAAAGCAAAAGCGACGGAGGTTCTGAACCAGCTGACAGAAGCGGATTTCCAGCACTGCTTTCAACAATGGAAAAGTTGGAAAAGTCATATGGAGCAGTGTGGAGATCGCCATGGGAATCGAATAAGTTGCTACTGTAATTGGTAACGAAGAAAAAGTGTTATGACAGCATTTCGGTTATTTAATAGCCACGCCTCGTATGTCATAGTAAATGAAGCGGATTTTGGGCTTGAACAACCACTGATGTGATTATGGCACTCGGTTTCGTATCGTACCACAATTTTCACACATCCGGTGGGGTAGGCTATTTTAAGCATATTTTATTTAATAAAACAAATAACGCAATGAATCTTCACACAAGTCACATGCTCACACGGCCAGCAATCATTCCACAATAATTCAGATACTCAGTGGTGGCGTAGGAATGTATTTTATTTAGAGATAATAAAATTTCCCTTACACCAGATCTCTTGCACGAACTTTGAACTTTTTCATAACTTGGAATACAGTAACAGACAGGTTCATAAACGTAGCGAAAGCAAAAGGCTCCTATGCAACGTTAAAAAAGTGGCTGTGCCCTCCTCAAATATTTACGCCACAACCGATGCAAAGCCACACGGAACAGCAAAAGCGCATTTATTTTATATTTTTCACTGGTGCCTTTCTGAGAAGATGTGAACGTTTCCTCTTCGATTTTTCTTTCTTCGGAACAATAGCGTCAAATGGTTTCATCAAATGGGTAATTGGCGGAAATTGAATCATTACTTATTCAATAAGAAATGCTACGCTTTGGAGCAAATAACGGCATGTTATTAATGGTTATTTGAGCAATATTTATTTTGAATTATGATTGATCGCATAATTTCAAGAGCAATATTTGATTTCTATGAAAACGTAGGTAGATAATCGAATCCGAATATAGGAAAAACCATTTCTTTGACCATGTTAACTAAATCATCGACTTTATTTTATCTTTTAAAACTTTTATTCGCTAAATGGACCTAAAATGTTCTGAAACGTCGAGATTTTAGTTTAAGCAAAAAAAAGGTATGACTGTCTGTCTGTCTGTCTGTCTGTCTGTCTGTCTGTCTGTCTGTTAACCGTTTTTATGTACAGGATAATTAAAGGATTCAGAATGGGTTAATATATCAACTTAAAATTTGGAATACTTAGGTGCCATGACGAGATCTGGAACTGATTAGATTTTGAACTTAATCGGTTTAGGAGTTGGAGAATAACTGGGGGTAATACGCTTTTTCTTCTCCTATAGGTAATTCGGAATCGACGCATGATACGCATTTCAAAATTTAAACAAATATGTATACAACATAACAGTCTGTGAGGGTAAAAGCTTTGAACGTAATAGGATGTAATAGTGTGATAACTGTGCAAACTGTGTGTAAATAAAATTTTAATACGAATTTTAATATGTACATAACATAAGAAGTTCTTAAAAAATTGTTTGATGTTAAAGGGATTAATGTTGGAACCATTGGAGTCATGAGAGTAGATGGGATCATTGATGTCATGAGAATATTGGGGTTTTGGGATTATCGGGATCAATGAAATTATTGGGAGATGACATCATTGGGGCCAAGTGATTACCAGAGTCATAGGATCTTTGTCAATGTCAATGAGATCATTGGGGTCATGAGATCTTAGGGGTTATGGGATCGTTGGGGTCATTTGGGCTATGGAATCATTGGTCGCATTCATTACACAGAGCGATCACTGAGCAATCAGTTATCATTAAGTATCAAATACAAATATATGAACTACCAATCACTGATCGCTTATCAACATATCACAAATGTTTTTGATTCAAATAAATTGTCCACTTAGAGCGATTACTACGGATCATTCGGACTTATGGCGTTCAAATGGTTTGATCATTGATCGCTCTGGGTGATGAAAGTGACCATTGGGATCATAGGATCCTGTATACTCTTCTTACTATATTCGTTTATATTATATCCTAATGTATGTCTTGTATACACATTTTTGTAAGTGTTTGGTAATTATCGGAAAATTTTAATTGGTTATATCTGCTCCAACGCTTGGTATTACAGAATACATAAAAAAGTCACATAAAAACATGAATGCAACGTATAAAACTGGTCACATTGTATGACAAATGAAAATACAATTTGCAATGAAAACTGTTTACAACATTCGCTTATATCGTGTTACAGCTGACGTAAGATATTGTGGAAGTAGGAATGCAAGATAACCCAAATACTACATAACAGTTGTACGTACATACATACATATGTATGTATGTATCTACCTACAAGGCGAAAAGCCGTGTTTTATTTAAAAATACATGGAAAAATAACGATAAACTTAGAGCCACCTGAAACATAAAAATATTCCTAGAAACAGTTTTATTATTTTCGTCGGCTAAAAAGCCTTTGCCTTTCCTATATTTTTTCTGCAGGTTTATACACTGAAAGATAGTATAGGTGAAATATAAAGCAGTTGTTTTTCGTGATGACAAAATGTCCTTTGTAATGACACAGTGTCCTTTGTAATTACAAAATACATTAAGTTTTTTAAATGTTTAAAACAAGCCAAAATATTTTATGGAAATACTCTACAGAGTGTTCAATACCTCCATGTTATTTTGTAAAAATTTGACATTGTGTCCGGATTTAATGGGGCATACATATATTTTAATGACGTGTTGTAGCCTAGATGTCATGATAATATCGTTTTTTGTTTTTTTTTTATTTCCCCTAGTTTCGAAGATATTAATATTTCTCAATTTTTTCAAACTTTCAAAAAATAACACGGAGACATTGAACACTCTGTAGAGTATTTGTCTTGAATAGTTTGGCTCTTTTGTTTACTTAAAATCAAAGAATTGTTTTTAAAACAGTGCCTGTTTCGCCGAAATCTGTAAAGTTTTAAGGACATCACGATATATGACCATGTTTTTAAAACTTCTACGAATCATATCCACATTTCCCAACAAATCTCTTTTTTAGAATGTTTAATTTCTAACTTACGTTAATTGACAATTTGTTTCCAATATCTCAAGTTAGTGTATGCAGATATGTCAAATTAAATGTAACGTTGTTTTTCAAAAATGTTCAAGAAAACGAAATAATGACGGTAAAAACGGTAAACTTTCAAGGTATGATGTCCTTATAAACGTCGACCTAAAATTATATGTCAAATCACCCTGTAGATGTACTTATTTTATAAAAGCCCTGAAGTTTACGAGCTGGTAAAGTATCAGTTTGAAGCTAGCACTACAAATGTTGCATTTACTATTGTTAGGCTGAGATATTGGATTTTAGATATAATTAAGCACCTGTCAAAATTTTCGAAAAATTCGAAATATCTCAGGAACCATTGGTTTTTGGGATAAGGATGAGTATGTTGCATTCCGTTTCTGGAGCTAGCCAGAAACACAGTGGTTATTATTACTCAATACTTATTTAAACATTATAGATACGGCCCCAAAAGGGCAAAACCCCGATATTTACCCTCATGGACATTGTTAGCTACCTTTACATTACGCATTACCTAAACCTGTGAATGAAAACCAATCGGGAAACGGCAAACATATAGGGGAGGAAAACAAAACCCTACGGATCATGTAAATATTTGTTACAGAATCGGAAAAGGAAAGTTGTGTCTACCGAGTTTGCTTTGCTCCCAAGACAAACGTTTGCTGAGAGGTATTAGAATATTAATATCGGTATATTACGTTAGTCTTGACTGCCATTTTCGAGGATTTTAAATCTGCGTAACCCCGATTTGTTTACATTTAATAATATCATTTGCGAAGAGATTCATCGAACAAACACACAGAAAACGGATCGAAAAGCCCGCGAATGGAAGCAACCGAATACCCTCAAGAAATATGTTCTTTTTTTGTTTCTTTAAAACATATATTTTATACAACGTTTCGCTAAGTCAACGGTTCAAAAGTCGCTACGGTTCGCCGTACACACCCCTAAAACCAACCCCATGTCGAAATTTGAATTCACAAGATTTTGACAGCAACTTCAGAAACCTACAGGATGGACTTAGAAGGACGCTGTCGGGTAAAAGCCCCCATCCCGGCACACATTAAGCCCTTCCCAACAAGCCCTGAACGTTTGGTCGCCGTCATATCCCTTCAACCCTTTTCTAGACCCTGTGAGCCACCCATCTGAATATACTCCAAAGGTTGAAAATTCCTGAAAGAGTGCTCTTTGGATAAGCGTAACTTTCTTTGCACTTATCTGACAATCATTCGTGAGATATGCTTGGTACAGGCAGCAAGTGTACGCCGTGACTTGGGGCTCATGAACTTAACTTGGCTAGTGCCTGCAAGGTAGACCGCCTTGCAGGCGCTAGCCAAGTGCTCAAATGGACCCAAACATGGTTTTGCTTGTAAAATTAGAAGAAACAGGTGATGTTTGGGTGATTATGAATAATTGATTCCATTACGTTGTATAAAAACTTAATGAATATATCTCACTTTGTGATAACCTTGTACATATGTAAAAAAGTGTGTAATAAATTCTATAACTCGCAAGTGTTCAAGGGTGAATTTAATTTACTGAAAAAAGACACACTTTATGTTGGTCTGCTACACAAACCTAATAAAATGTTCGGAAACTAGACGACTTTAATCACAGAAGAAAAAGACAGAAATTAATCAAACCGTTTAACAGAAAGAGCCATATTCTCTTTTGTGGTAGATACTTGACTATGAAGAGGCAGTAATTCACTGGATCACTTCAGGTAAAGCGTCCACCGGTAGTGCCACGAACATGGTACTGTACACCAAAAATGAAATTGTGTTTATTTTTGAGTACCCACTATTTCATTTCTCATGTAATTTCCGAATCGTCGTCAAAACGTGTTTTTATCCTGTTTAGCACGGAGAATGTGTAACCTTCCTCGTAAACATTCAAATGGTTCTGAACACTTGTGTTATTTAATTAAATCCCGATGGGACGGCACAAGCCACCCCAGTGCGCGGGACGATCCAAACAATTATTTTCGTTGTCGCCGGCGATAATAGAAAATTCCTTGGTTTCCGTTGGTAGGACACGATCAAAGTGAAACGAGAAAGGCCCCGAACTAATTACGAAACTGGATTACGGGGATTTAATACGACTCGTCCTGTGATTGTAATGTGTACAAAATCGGCTCGGGACAGGAGGAAAATACTTTAATTAATGAGGTCAAGGCGCCCACTGGCATGTTTACCTTTAAGCAGAAAGCTGTAAAAACACTTCTTCACTCGCAAGAGACTTCCCCACGTTCACAATAAAATACCCAATTGTGATCCTGCGCAACGACCTTGAAGCTAATAGACACGACAATTCCCAAATTCTCCCAAATCCTTCTCACTTTTACATGATTGCAATGTCTGGAAATATGACGGCCCTTTCCATGAGGAGTTGAAATTGAGATATATTTGAAGCTGAAATATATCATTACTTAACTTAAGGACTTAACAGAAGGAAAACAATTTATGTCGTAATTTCAATCAATGCAATTCAACCATATTAATCTGCATATGGCCACTGATTGTTAGATTATTGTATTTTACTGATTGTGAGATAAACAAGTGCATAAAGTATTTTAGCAATTCCCCGCTTGGACGTAAACACACCTCTGAATTGCATGAACGATTTAAAATTTCTCACCTAAAAAAAACTAAGCCTCTAGTTTCGTGCCATTATCTCAATTTATTGGGGAATTATAGAAAAGAATTGAAAACTAAATTTAAACTTTGACACCCTGTATCTTGGTTATCATCAACAATTAATTAAACTATGGTAGAATCAACATAAATTAGGTTAAATCGACATAAAACCAAGTACCCAAGGTTTCCGTTTGTCAGTTTCCGTTTCAGCATCAAAACTATGAACAAAATAAAATCTTTCACCCAACAAAAAAAAAAGAATATCTAATTTGCCCCTAACGAGTCACTAGGCTCCGCTGGTAGTAGTGTCCTTAGTAGAACGTCCTATTTTTTTCCTTCTAGAGGGTGTTTTCACAAATTCTTGTTTCACGTTCGCTATAAGGCTGTCAACATTAGAATAACACTCCCTAACAGTTTTTTCAATTCGGTGGAGGCTATATGCCAAATATATAATATGGATTGAATTAGTATATGTCCTTGAAGCTATTTTTTATGTCCTCACACAGTGGTGCTATGTATAATCGTCTAATTGTTGTTTCTGCAGGCAGACTAACTTCGCCGTACTTTACACTCACAACTTTCTAGACAAATTGTGTAAACTCGGAGTGATCTAATTTTGACTAAATCCAAGTTAAAATTGTCTGTCTCGCGCACTCACACCACCACTTACACGAGCTTTGTGTTTGTCTGTAGCAACATGCTACAAAACAGCTATTTTTACGTATCACGTCAGTATACTGTCACACACGGTACAACGAAGTTCACTACCATTAAAGGTTTGTTCCGAAAAATTATTTATCCAACGCGTCATCGTAACACACGACGGACGCTGACCCGACAACTTACTCGACGTTTCATGCACATGAATGGTTCATCGACCAGCGCAGTTGAACTAATACTTACAAGAAGTGTGAATTAAGTTCTTGTTAAGAGTGGGACAACACGGCAGACGGGTTGTATTCCAGAATATAATGGAGCTATTGGATTCAACTACTATTTTATTATGTACATATATACAGGAGTTGACGATGTACTTTGTTCATGTAGCACATATATCCAGATTATTCCAGTCGCGTAAAAACAGGTCCTGGAATATATTATTAACCTACGGGCTGTAGTTATCAACAACAGTCTACTGGACAAGGTGAAATTAAATCGAGATAAAATCGAGACTAGCATATGGGGGTTTCCATTTGGCACGAGAGTTTTTGTAAACTCTGTAAACCCACAAAGATGTTAGACTGCTTCAGCCATGCATGAGAATAATTACACTCATTCGCATTTAAATAATATTAATCTACATATCGCTACTTAATTCTTGTATTCTATGAAGATAAAGAAGGGCTCAAAGAAGTTTAACAACTTCCCGCTTGAGCGCAAACACGCCACGGGGTGCCACGACCTTATTGATTATTAAAGTATTTTCGTCCTGTCCCAAGCCGATTTTGGCCACATTACAATCACAGGACGAGGCGCATTAAACCCCGTAATCTAGTTTCGCAATTACATAGTTGCCGCGACCTTCTCGTTTCACTTTGATCGGATCCTGACAACGGAAACCAAGGAATTTTCTATTATCGTCGGCGACAACGAAAATAATTGTTTGGATTGTCCCGCGCAGTGGGGTGAAACTTGTGCCGTCCCATCGGGATTTAATTAAATAGCACAAGTATCCAAAACCAACCGGATGTTTACGAAGTACTAGCTGTGTAAACTACAGGTATGTAATGAGACTGGCAACGTAACGTCGGATATAGATATCAACACTGCGGAGACAGGACTTGGAAGGGCAGTAGGTTAACATGCAGTATGCGGCAGCCTAATGTGTACATAGGTGGATATTAACAACATATTAAACGATACATTTTTATGTCATAGTTGGCGAATTTACTTGGGCCGGGAGGGCACAGCGAATCAAGGCAAAACCAACGGTCTAATGCTTTGCGTACAAAATTTCGGCGAATCGTAGCTCAGGTCAGAGTCGGGCTCAGGTCACTAGGTATTATTGCAAAGCGATACACAGAAAATACATCAGAATACATTAGTGTATATTCGAATAAACGTACTAGGAAGCGTACTATTACACGACGGTAATTTAGGTGTGGTAATGTCAGTGGTCATGAAAAATGAAACTTAAAAAGGACTTACCCATTAAAACTCATAAATTGTTTAATACAAAAAGTAACATTACTTTTTAACTAGCGTATGATATTTTGCAGGGCATATTTTTGCAACCTTTTTCGTCTTTTGTTAAACAGTTGCAGTTTTGTTACATCTGATTTTATGTTGCTTAATTAATTTTACCTTTAATCTGATTAAAGATTAAAGGTAAAGGAAAAAAGAAAAGGTGAAAGAAATCTGACGAAATCTAATATTTCGTCAGATTAAAGGTAAAATTAATTAAGTAACACAAAATCAGTTGTAACAAAACTGCAACTATTTAACAAAAAGACGAAAAATGTTGCAAAAAGATGCCCTGCAAAATATCATACGCTAGTTAAAAAGTAATGTTACTTTTTGTATTAAACAATTTATGAGTTTTAATTGGTCCTTTTAAGTTTCATTTTTCGTGACTACCACTGACATTACCACACCTTCCTTGTCTCAAAACAGGAATTATGAGAGCAGGAATTTGGAACAGGTATACCCTGGAAAAACGAGTCTTCCTTCAAAAGCAGACTTGTTCCAAATATCCGTTTGGCAGGTATTAAAATTTGGCAAGTAAGACTCGAATAAAATTCTGGAATTCTCGAAGACTCGAATTAAAGGTAAAATTGATGAAGTAAATTCTAATGAATTGTAAGGAAACCGCAATTGTATGTCAAGAGACGAAGAAAGCAATAGTGTACTGCTATCATGGCAACAACACGGATTCTGTATGCCCCACTTTTTATAACTAGTCTTTAAAATCTAACTGTCATTATAACTTTATAACTTGTGAATCAAATTTCTTCGCATTTTAGGTCGAAATTTTATGAGCTTCGTGAGTAAGTTCTTTTAAGTGCCATGTTTGGGACCGCTAACATTACCACACCTAAATACGGCTCCATTTTGTAATAGTTAGCCCCTTAGTACGTTTTAATTTTCTGTGAACTATCGTTTTGTAATAATAATGACCCGAGTCCGCCTCTGTTGAGATTCGCCGAAATCTGACGTAATCACCATGTTCTTGTTAGTAGCATCTGCGCATGTCAAATTCAAACTGCGCCAGCGCTCGGGGACTCGCCTATAGGGAAATTTTTCGTTAAAAATGGCTTTAATATCCCTTACAGACCGACCACCAAAATACCATTCAATTATTTGAACTTTTTCGTCAATGTGATAAATATCCATTTTTATTTTTATTAATGTATGTAGTGCTTCTACAATACGCTCATAATAACCACTTTTCTAATCAGGCACTAGACCAGAATAAAATATAAAATGGTATTTCAAATTATATCTCAAACAGCCCTACCGACAAACCGGATGCCTTTCATACGCCTGCGCTAGCGACTGGATCGCGATTGGTTGTCACCTCATGTTTACATCTGTTTAATAAAGAAGTTAAATTATCAATTGCCCTTCATTCGGCTATGTACGCATTAGGGTGCCGCTTACTGTATAATGCACCTCTAGTAAAGGTTTGAACTTGTTAGAGTCATTTGTTTGTTTTTGTGACTGTTTTCGTAAACCGGTTTTTTCTAGTACGTTTTAAAAATGAGTGACATTAATTTTGAGCAACGGTGTGCTATCAGGTTTTGCTTCAGACTTGGACACAGCGCAACGGATACATTTGCAAAACTTCAGCACGCCTAAGGATACAGTGTTTTTTCAAGAGCCCAGGTTTTTCGATGGTTTAAGGCATTCTGAGAAGGAAGAAAGTCGATTGAAGATGAACCACGCAGCGGAAGGCCTTCATCTTTAAGAACCGATGAAAATGTCGATAGAATACGGGATCTTGTGCGTTCAGATCGTCGGTTGATGACAAGAATGATCGGGAAAGAGTTAAATTAAAATCAAACCACTGATCATCAGATTTTGACTAACGAATTGAGGATGAGAAAAATGGTTCCAAAAAACCTTTCGCAGGCACAAAACGACATCAGGAGAGAAAGGTGTCTTGACTTTTTGGAGTCGATTGAAAATGGTCTCCATTTTATGGAACGTGTGGTGACGATTTTTGTGGTGACATTACTGGTGACGATTACAGTGGCTTGAATGTTTGAGTACGACCCCGAAATCAAGCGCCAAAGAATGGAAATGGCACACTTCAAGCTTTCCAAGAGCCCAAAAAGCAAGAATGAGCAAGTCGAAGATCACATGCATGCTGATTTGCTTTTTTAATAGCCAGGGAATTGTCCACAAAGAATTTGTGCCTACAGGCTAAACAGTAAATCAACACTTTTACAGAGATACTCTTGAAAAACTTCGAAAAAGTGTCATACGTGTGAGACCAAACATCAAGAACAACTGGGTGTTTCGTCATGAAAATGCGCCTTGTCACACAGCCATTTCAGTAAAC
Organism: Aromia moschata; assembly: GCA_029963805.1. Lineage (NCBI taxonomy): Eukaryota > Metazoa > Arthropoda > Insecta > Coleoptera > Cerambycidae > Aromia > Aromia moschata. The sequence continues at coordinate 1,870,000 of JAPWTK010000058.1, read as the reverse complement.
GAGTTTTTAGCCAGTAAAAACATTCCTGTTATTATTTGCCTGACTTGAGTCTTTGTGACTCTTTTCTCTTCCCGATATTGAAAAATCACCTCAACGGACATCATTTTGAGACCACAGAAAACATTCAAACGGTTGTAACCGACCAGCTGAAGGCTATTCCAGTATATGAGTTTCAGCACTGCCGTGAGGAAGAGAAGAACCGTCTCCAGCGATATGTGGCTTTCCAAGGAAGTTATTTTGAACGAGACCATCCTGAATTGTAACTCTATTCGAATAAAACAAAAATTAAAAATCAGTCTCATTACCTAATTTAAACACCTCGTAGATGTACACTTTTGCCGAAAAAACGTGTAATCGGAATACGATACGTTACTGAAGTTACATGAGTAGTGAAATAATATTAAAATAGTTTATTAATTATATTAGAAATAATATTAAAATAATATTAAAATATGTATTCTCTAAGGCTCTTTTGAGCACGCGTCACGAAATGGAGGGCTTGGAACACACAATTTCTTAACGAATTGGATACAAGATTTTTTGTTAAATTGTTTCACAAAAATCAAAATACATATTTGAAAATGTGGCACTTTATTATTGCATCAAATTGAAACAAACAGAACATATTTTTGGCACAATGCGGTTCTTTATTAACCATTTACGCGTGAGTCGTAAGACGTCGTTCATTTGTGTTAAAATGAATATGGTATTTGAAAACGAGGCCGTAGAACCTACCCGTGAAAGTCGAACCGTGTAGACGCCGTAGCTATTTTTTTCCGCGAAAATAAAACGATGCCCTAGAAAGGCCTTATGTACATTAGAATCATCCCCTTCAATTATTAGGGCCGCCGTAGCAGAAAACCTGTTTGAATAAACATACAGCAGTCGACATCTTACGAAGCGAGGAAGTTTTCACCAGCGGCGTCTCGCGAAGAAAGAAACTGGACCGTACTTTACAAAGCCATATTACGAGGTGTGTAAATTAAGTAATGAACCTTGTTTTTTTATTTTTTTTTTTATTCGAATAGAATTACAATTCAGTATTGTCTCCTTCAAAACAACTTTCTTAGGAAGCCATACAGCGCTAGAGGCGGTTCTTCCGTTCCTCATAGCAGTGCTGGAACTCATGTACTGGAAAAGCCTTCAGCTGGTCGGTTACAGTCATTTGAATGTTTTCTATGGTCCCAAAATGACGTCATTTGTGGTGATTTTTCAATCTCGGGAAGAAAAAAATGTCACAAGGACTCAAGTCAGGCGAGTAAGGAGGCTGAGGAGCAACAGGAATGTTTTTACTGGCTAAAAACTCGTTTACTGAAATGGCTGTGTGACAAGGCGCATCGTCGTGATGCAACATCCAGTTGTTCTTGATGTTTGGTCTCACACGCTTGTCCCTTTTTCAAAGTTTTTTCATGAACCTCTCTGTAAAAAGTGTTGATTTACTGTTTGGCCTGAAGATACAAACTCTTTGTGGACAAATTCCCTGGCTATCAAAAGAGCAAATCAGCATGCATTTTGATCTTCAACTTGCTCATTCTTGCTTTTTGAGTCTTGGAGAGATTTAAGTGTGCCATTTCATGCTTTGGCGCTTGGTTTCCGGGTCGTACTCAAACACCCAAGTCTCGTCACTAGTAATGACACGTTTCATAAAATGGGGATCATTTTCAATCCATTCCAAAAGTCAAGACACAGCTAAAGGTTTTTTGGAACCATTTTTGCGCAGATTCTTCTCATCCCCAATTCGTTAGTTAAAATCTGATGAACAGCGGTGTGATTTAAATTTAATTCTTCCCGGATCATTCTTGTCGTCAACCGACGATCTGAACGCAAAAGATCCCGTATTCTATCGACATTTTCATCAGTTCTTGAAGATAAGGCCTTCCGCTGCGTGGTTAATCTTCAATCGACTCTATTCCTTCTGAGAATGCCTTAAACTACCATAAAACCTGGGTTATTGGAAAAACACTGTCTCCGTAGCCGTGTTGAAATTTTGCAAAAGTATCCGTTACGCTGTGTCCAAGTCTGAAACAAAACCTGATAGCACGCCTTTGCTCAAAATTCAGACGTACTGACCTACCGCCCTTCCAAGTCCCGTCTCCGCAGTGTACCGCCCTTCCAGTAAATTAAGTAATGAGAATGTCAACTTAGCGCCCGATCTAGCAACACTGCGGAAAAGGGACTTGGAAGGGCGGTAGGTTAACATGTAATCCACCTTCAATACAAGTTTGAACTTGTTAGAGTCATTTATTGCTCTTTGTGACTATTTTCGTAAACCGTTTTTTTTCTAGTGCGTTTTAAAAATGGGTGACATTAATTTTAAGCAACTATGTGCTATCAGGTTTTGCTTCAGACTTGGATACACAGCAACGGATACTTTTGCAATACTTCAACACGCCTACGGAGGCAGTGTTTTAGCAAGAACTTAGTTTTTCCGTTGGTTTAAGGCATTGTCAGATAGAAGAGAGTCGATTGAAGATGAACCACGCAGCGGAAGGCCTTCACCTTCAAGAACCGACGAAAATATCGATAGAATACGGGATCTTGTGCATTCAGGTCGTCGGTTGATGACAATAATGATCGAGGAAGAGTTAAATTTGAATTACACCACTGTTCATTAGATTTTGACTAACGAATTGGGGATCAGAAAAATCTGCGCAAAAACGGTGCCAAAAAACCTTTCGCAGGAACAAAAGGACATAAGGAGAGAAAGGTGCCTTGACTTTTTTAGATCGATTGAAAATAATTTCCCATTTTATGGAACGTGGTCATTACTACTGATGAGACTTGGGTGTTTCAGTACGACCCGGAAACCAAGTGCCAAAGCATAGAATGGCACACTTCAAGCTCTCTCAAGACCCAAAAAAACAAGAATGAGCAAGTCCAAGATCAAATGCATGCTAATTTGCTTTTTTATAGCCAGGAATTGTCCACAAAGAGTTTATGCCTCCAGGCCAAACAGTAAATCAACACTTTGACAGAAAGGTTCTTGAAAAAGTTTGAAAATGGGTCATGTGTGTGAGACCAAACATCAAGAATAACTGGATGTTGCATTACAACAATGAGGTTTGTCACACAGCCATTCAAATGGACATAACCGACCAGCTGAAGGCTATTCCAATATATGACTTCCAGACCTGCTATGAGAATGGAAGAACCATCTCCAGCGCTGTGTGGCTTCCCAAGGAAGTTATTTGGAAGAAGATAATAGAATAGAAAAAAATTAAAAAATCTTCTTCGTCTTATTACTTAATTTACACACCTTTATCTTTTTTAGTCAGACAGTGCTTACTCTGACTACATTGATGAAGCGCCACTGGGTTCAACGTTTTTTATACTTGATACTTATTTCCTATTTGCTTCCGATAAAATAATGATGGAAAGTGGCTTTTGGTTCGTATTATTTGTTGGACGAGTTTCTTGCAAGGTGGAGGGTGGTGAAAATAAGATTTAAGATGGGTTTAGGTTACGCAACACACTTACACAGTAGGATCTGAAGGAATCCAGACTTCCGTTGTTTTTTTTTGCTTTGATACAGAGTTTTCATTCATGGAAATGTTTTTCATACCCTACATCTGCAACTAAAAATAGTATGAGGCTGAAAATTTGTATCTGGGTGTTTTTAATAATGCTTTAAAAAAACGTTTGTCGTTTGCGCAATTAAGATTATTAGTTACTGTACATTAATCTAACATATAATCATTTTATGAAAATATATTTTCATCAGTGATTATAACCAGACTTCAGACAAAACGTGGTTTTGACCTTGAACGGGTATCAAATAAACATGAATATCTGTACATCGGATGTCAACCTTATGTTTTACTGATGACAATTTTTTAGTATATTTGGGTATACGTGGTTAAAATAACTCGTTTATGTTCAAAAATCTGAATGTATTTGAATACAGTGCAATTTTCGTTTAAATCATAATTATCTAACAAAAAAAGGCACACTGTACTTCGAACATCCCACGAACAGAAACTGTTCAATTCCAGAATGAAGCAATCCATTCATAAAAGCCGTTCAAAGTAGAAAACACGTTTATATCGGTAGTGTATATAAGCTGCTGGCCACTCGAACTTACACATAGAGGCTTTTAGGCAAAATTTAAAGTTCAATATTTTTAACAGGAATGCAAATTTTTGAACGCAGCTTGCAAATTTTAAGAGCTAGTTTTTTTCGGATGAAGCTGCATGACGTATATTCGTCTGCTGCATGACGTATATATATATATATATATCGTAGGACCATAGGTTTATTATATACGGGGTGATCAATGAAGTCATGCAAAAAATCAAAAAGTTTGTATGAGTGAAATTTCCCCCAAAAATTTTTTTGGTCGTTGCAATATGGTTCGTTACTAAGGTAACATCAATATCTCTAGACGTTTTTGTCAGTTTTTGGATTAAGGCCCTTAGGCTTTGTACACACACGCAACATAAAATTTGGGTAGCAACATTTTTAAAATCTATAACTTGACATTGGATTGACGGTTTTTGACGATTTTTGCGGATTTGGAATCTTTATTTCACGTAGATTTTCTCTGGTCTAAGCATTTTATTTGAGGGTTGAAATTTACACATTATACCGGGTCGATAATAAACAAAAACGTAGGGTACGACGCGCTCTAAGGTTTGACATTATTTAAGTTTTTGTAAAAATAAATTCTCACCGCGAGTTGTTTTTATTTAACTTTCTTCTCACTGTTCTGTCCGAAACTCACACCCCAGTTTGTTGTCTCAAAAGAATCATTCAGTTTTACAGAGTTATTTGTCCACCCCCATGCCCATAATTATGATCGGGTGTAATTTCTACGCGACGCGTCAATTTCAAAGTAGGCATTGGAAAAACAAATTTGTTGCTATGGAATTAAAAACTGTTAACATTATTCTATAAATAATCTGACACATTTCAATGTTATAATTTTGTAAATTTTAATTAATATGAGGCGTTTAACCACGGCAGAAAGGGAAAATTGCATTCGACTTCTTAACGAAGGAATGTCAAAAGAACAAATTGCGCACATTTACAATGTCAGCCGAAAGACAATTTATAATTTGAAGCGCCGCGTCGAAACTACTGGTGATCATAATTATGAGCATGGACATACAAAAAAAAAGCTCGTGTAAATGGTGGTTGTAAGTGCGCGAGACTAAAGACAATTTAACTTGGATTTAGTCAAAATGACGATAGCGATATTCCATTCACCAAATTAGTGGCTAGGCATTCACCAAATTAAAGGCTACAACAATCATCATCACATGTATAAGGTAAGACCTGTTTAACATTTCGGAACGCACTAACAATGGTATCCTGGAGCCGCCCCTGGTAAAACACGGATCTATTATTAACCTCCGAGCTCTAGTCTTAATATTTATTGTATTTACTTAACTGAATTAACTTTTTTCTTTAGATTATATTTTTAACGTCTTTGTATGTCTCACTCAAATATTTCAGTCCATTTCTCCTCTACTTCTACATAAACCGAATTTCTAAAATTTTAATTACTCAGTTTCCAAAAGAGCCATGCGTGAACACATATTAAAATGGGACCCAAAAATCAAAGATTAGGAGAGGTGAAGAAGTTTAAGGTGTGATATTTTTGGACCCTATACCCAAATTTTAATTTTACATTTTACGTATCAATGACAACACAATATTTCGTTTGTGTTAATCAAAATTTGTTTCCGGTTCACAATCGTATCGAAACAGCGGACACCTTTTATATTAAACACATCATTATTGGATTGGGCCAATTTTGCGTATTTGTAATTGTTTACCTTCCGTTTCAACAAACTGGAAGAAGATTGTTAATCTGTATATTAAACATTTTTGCCAATACAGGCACCTGTCCCTTGAACAAATTACCACCGCTCAGTGAGCATCCTGTATCTGAGCATCCTGATGTTACTCAACACCCCATTCTCTCTCTCTCTCTCTCTCTGTCTCTCTCTTTATAAACATAGGGGTTGAAGCTTAAATATTATACACTGGTATATCCTCAAAAAAACTGGTGTATTCAAATACAAATACATAACGCTTTATAAAAAAAAAAAAACGATTTTCCTTTCATCTAGTCCGTCAAGGACACTTGAGATCGTTTAGGGGTGGACGCAGATTTCCAGGATAAACCAACATATGTATGTCCCGTTTCCTTGTGCCTAGTTCGATTTGCTCAAGTACCGGAATATTTGCATGTTCGGGGGACCTAAACGTCCTGTTAACAATTCGGAGAAAACGCGGACAATATAAGGAAACGACGGACAATATAAGGGGAAAAGAGGAGGTACTAAATCATGCCGAATATTATTTTAAAGAAAACCCTTTGTAAATCCATTTTATTTGCATTAAATCAAATTATGTGTGTACAGAGTGATTCGCCATAAAAGCCCCTCCTGTTGTTGATAGTGCCAAAAATATTCAGTTTGCAAGCTGAGCGCTTTCAAAACCATAATAAGCATTGAGGGGGTATTCTAGTCTACAAATTTGAAAAAATCGAATTTTTTTTTAGTTTCATATTTCCAAAGTTTAGACATTCAAGAATATGCCCTTAAAAGGGTTTTTCAAAATTTCAATTATTTTATGAGTTACAGCCATTTTTGTGACGCGGTATCGGCTCCGGTCCGACCGGAACAAATGAACAATAGACGGTAGACGCTGCCCGAGTACTTACGAAACACGAAACGTATTTAGTCGGAATATTTTCGTCTTAGTATTTATTTCAAATTAGTTTTAAGCCAGCCTTCAAGCAACGTGCTAACTGAGTAAAATTGCCGGAAACTTGTCTCAAAACTTTAAACGCGTTTTTCTCAAAACTACTTTTTCGAGTTGGCGTGCACGATATCTCAAGTTCTAATGAACCGATTTATTTGAGATTTGGTGTGAATGTTCTTTATACATTCCTCTATCGCCTCAAGCACGCTCAGATCAACATTTTTAATTTTACTATTTAAAAAAAAATCGGAATTGTTAAAAAAACATGCAAAACAATTTTTTTTTTTCAAACGGCCACCATTTTATGAAAAAATTGTTTTTTGACTTTTCCAAGGTTCGGGCTATAGGGGCATATATACTAATTAAGAATCCGTTCGGCTTTTTTTGTTTCAGTTGACCAGAAGGGATGAAATCGTGCATGCCAGGACACCCTTTTTTTGGACCCCCCACTTTGCCAGCTCATAACTGTCAATTTTGAGTCTTTTTTTTTCAGTTAATTTTTTATGTAATTTTTAAAATATCAATAAACAAGTGATAAAAAAAATGGATAGTAAAAATATTTTTGTTTCGTTTGTACAGAGCTTCAAAAACCGCCCGAAATTCATGCCTCTAGACTAGAATACCCCCTAAAAACAATATACTCGTATTACAAGTACCAATGTCAAAGATGGGTAAAATTTGATTTATTTAATGGCCCTGTAGAAGTCCTGCATGATCTCACGCCACTTGATTTTTTTATGGGGCTTTGTGAATAATGAAGCTATAAAGAAAGATTAGTTAATATAGATGGATTGAAGGAAAAATCATCGAAGTTATTGATATCAATACAAACAATGTTTTGGAAGTTGTTTCCCGAAAACTTTTAGATGTACCGTGCATCTCTATTATGATGGTTGTCACATAGAACAATTGTTACGTATTTATTTTATATAGTGTAATCATAACAAGATAGTATAAAACAAAGTCGCTTCCCGCTGTCTGTCTGTCCCTATGTATGCTTAGATCTTTAAAACTACGCAACGGATTTTAATGCGGTTTTTTTTTTAATAGATAGAGTGTTTCAAGAGGAAGGTTTATATGCATAATATAGTAGAGAAATACTGATAATTTTAGAGGTTTCTAATGTGATGTCGTAAATAAACATATTTTTTTGCGCTTACATTGCAAACGCTGGCTGAACCCTACGAGATAGATCAAAATAATGTACTACAGTGTTGTACACCTCAAAAAGGTCTACAAAAATGTCCGCGTGCACCCGTGCGAAGCCGGGGCGGGTCGCTAGTGTTTTTATAATACCAGCAAAACTTTATGAGAGATTCCAAGCCTTATATTGCTAAAATCAGAAAAACATGAGGGTTTTGATATTCTGAGTGATATATGAACGGGTATAATAAGAAGTAATGATGTTAAATAAGATAATTTAACTAATTACAGATTTCTACTCCTTAAGGATAACAGTAAAACGACAATAACTACCTTACAACCCAATCCGTGTGAGTCGCTCTACAGAAGTTTGAGTCAGAAAAAGATTATCATAAATTCAATCATAAAAAATAACAAACTTCCATGCATGCAACAAGATGGTGATCTACACGCATGACAAGTGCGAATCATTTTTAAACAACGCAGTTATATATGAGAAGGAGAAGTCCCGTAGAAAAGCCTCCTGGAACCCCCGATCCAACACCTCTCGGCTTCTTTTTGCGGGTCTTTTAAAAATGTATATAAAACGAAACGTGACAACCTAGATTATTTGAAATAGAGAGGAGAACATAAAATAGTAGTGTTTGAATAAGAAATGTAACTTATTTCGTTTAGTTTTTTAGCAGATTAATTGTTAAGTCAAGTGCAACTGACTTCCTTTTAATTTATTTAGAGGTACTGTGCAATGGATATGTATTTATGTATACTGTGTCTATTGTATTTTGTGCCACATTTAAATGGCTGTAGAAATTTTATATTTTGAGCTAGAAAATTCAGCAAAAAATCAACTTGCACAGTTTTTTGTGTAGTTTTACGCCGTAGTGTCAAATATTTTACAAGCTGTCAAAGGTCAAAGTTATACATTTCTACATTCATTTAAAAATGGGGTAAAACACAATGAACATGAAAAACATTAACAAAATTTTTAAAGATATATTGATTATTCCAGAACTTTGATTCTAGTTATGGAGAATTAAAAGAGAAACGTAAATGTAGAAGTTAACAATAAATAACAAGGACAAAGCTATTTATATTATATCTCCCAAATATATGTCCCCAATGTAGTCAATCAAATCAAACGTAAGTCAAGAATGCTTAAAGCAAATGTTACGCATATTATTTTCTAGGCGTGTTATACCTTTTTTAAATGACATAAACCGTTCATCAAAATCAGCGTAACACTTTTTAGATTAGCGCCATTTGCGTTCTCTTCCTGAGTTAGAGACTTGCGGTTTCAATTCGCGGTAAAACTTTTTGAGTGGATGAAAATTCCTGAAAGAGGACTTGTTGGGTAGATGGAACCTTCCTTTGCACTTGTGTGATTGTGACTTTAGCTCATGAACCTTCGACAGGGCTAGCACCTACGAGGCAGACCACCTAAACAGCACCTTTTTCCACTAGGGGAAGGTGGGGAATATCGCGCAGAGGTAAAATCGCGCAGAGGGTAAAATCGCGCATCGGTGTTGCAAAGAACTTGTAAATATTAACCACATTTAAGCAGTGTTGTCGTCTAGCGGACTAAGCTCAAACTGCGGAAAATACATCTATAAACCCATTCTTTCTGTGGTCTTCTTGTCATGTCGATGTAGGTAAACGGTACCATTTTCTTATTAATTTGTTTAATGCTAAGAAGTGAAGCTACATTTACAGAAATTATATTAAACAGTTATCCCCAGTGGCAGTAAGTTGTGAATTGGTCTGTTTAGAGCACGTATAAATACAATTTGCCTTCTTGCTTTAGTTTTCCAGGTTATAACATATTTTGTGTTGTATATGTAGCAGTGGAGTTATTTCGCGCGTTAGAGATGGGGTAAAGTCACGCAAGGCAATTACTGCGCGATATTACCTCATTAAATTTACATACATATATATATACCTCTTCTAAACCCAATGAAATCTGTTGCCCAAGATTTCGCACCAGGAGACGAATTTCGAGCACAATTTGTTGAAGCTGAAGTCGAAGTGGATTGTGATTCCTACTATTCCACCTTATTCCAAAACGTCGTGTACCCAAAGGTACTAATAGAACCGGGAATAAGCGGCAGCATTCTCAAGTATTAACAAAAAACGCCATTAAAAATTACTCTAGAAGAAAAGGAAAAACATAACAAAAATAAAATTAGTCGAAAAGCAAAAATAATAGAAGTCCAAAAGAAACTGAGGAATCAGATATTTAGTACGACAATCTCTGTGATGACGACGAACTTGATATAGTCGGTAGTACCGATGATGTATGCATTGAATGTGAACATGTAATTCGGACATTACAGGCAGAGTGTAGTGGATGGAACAGTGCAGATAATTATCATTGTGATGTGTATTTAAAAAAGAGGGTTACCATTTAACGAACATTATTTAACGAAAATAATAATATTATTGGAGTGGCTACTGGAACCTTCGGCGTAGAAACAAAAAACTGGACGTTTTCCACGAAACACCGAACTACTACTTTTCTCAACTAAGTTGGCATCTTCAGAAGATGAATAAAACTAAAAAAAATGTTTTTTAGTTTTAATCTTCTCGAAAACGTCAGTTTTTTTAATAGTATTATTAATAATAACTTTGTAACCATTTTCCACGTGTATATTTTCAGTTATGATTAATTTTCATTTACTAAAGGTATTGTTCAGTTTTCTTTTTAAACAAATATTTCTAATGGTGCACAGTTTGACCCTATCCCCTGCAGAATTCCCCACAGGTTGGGTAAAATCGCGCATATTACACTATTTCTATAATGTCATCTTGTACAGAATTAAGGATATATTATACAGGGTGAGTCAAACTTAACGCGACAAACGAAAGGTACGGATAGGGCATGTTATTCTAAGCAAAAAGTTCTAATAAACATGTGTCCGGAAATGCTTCCTAAGAGCGCTACGGACGTTCAAAGATGGCAGGCCCAAATTGATTTTCTTGCCTTTTATTTCAAAAACTGCTCTCGAAATGTCCACCGTCATTTTCAATGCAAAGTTGACATCTGCGAATGACTGATTGCGCGGCTGCACGACCTCCGCTAGTGGTATTTCTTGGGCAGCTTGCAAGATCCTCGCTCGGAGACTAAGCTTCGTCGTTGACGGGCTCAGCATAAACTTTGCTCTTCATTCTGCCCCAAACATAAAAAACCATAGTGGTTAAGTCCGGGGAACGCGGAGGCCAAGGACGGGGACAGTCTCGACCGCGACCAATCCATCTTCCTGAAAAATGGTTGTGAAGCCATTGCCGCACTAGTAGAGTGTAATGGGCTGGGCAACCGTCTAACTGGAACCACCTGTTTGCTCTATCAATTAGAGGCATGTCATCTAATATTGCTTCAAATTCATTTTCCAGGAAATGAAGAAAGGCCGGACCATTTAGTCTTGGAGGCAAGAAATATGGACCAATGAGTGTATCGTCGCATAACCCCATCCAAACGTTGCACGAAAATTCATGTTGAAAATGTTGTTCTTTTACAGCATGCGGGTTTTCATGGGCCCAAATATGCGCATTATGTTGGTTAAAGATACCACTACGGGTAAAAGTTGCCTCGTCCGTCCAAATCACTTTCCGATAGTAAGAAGCATCGTTTGTTATTTGTTCCAAGAACCACTCTGAAAATTCTCTTCTTCGAGGTAGGTCTTCAGGAAGCAAATTCTGAACTTTCTGCAAATGATAGGGGTGGCGACCATCTGCTTTCAGAGTTCGGTTCACAATGCTCTGGGAATAGCCTAATTGCAAAGAACATCTCCTCGTGCTACTTGAAGGTATTTGATCGAAGTGTTCTAGGATATTTTCTGTTCTTCGATTATTATGAAGGGTGCAAAAATACCGTCTGCTCGCGATTTCGAAGAAGTTGTCCCAGTTTCTCTTAATCGTTGAAATGTTCTAGTAAATACCGCTTTGTCGGGCACTCTTCTCATTGGAAATCTTCGGGCGTACTCATTCACAGCAGCGCGCGCATTACCATCACAGTACCCGTAAACAAACACAATATCCGCATATTCACTTGTAGTGTAGGTATTTGGCATGTTTCCGCAATTTACTCATAAACTAGCTTAAAATTAGTGACAAATTGAATTCAATCGACACGTCAAACAAGGCTGTCAAACAAACACTTTCAATTGTTATCAAGGCCTGCTTCTCTTTTTGATTAATAAGGCAGCGGAGTGAATTAATCAGTCATTCGCAGATGTCAACTTTGCATTGAAAATGATGGTGGACATTTCGAGCAGTTTTTGTAAAATTTTAGTTTGTTTTGTTACGTTAAACCAATTATTTTAAGCAGTTTTTGAAATAAAAGGCAAGAAAACCAATTTGGGCCGGCCATCTTTGAACGTCCGTAGCGCTCTTAGGAAGCATTTCCGGACACATGTTTATTAGAACTTTTTTGCTTAGAATAACATGCCCTATCCGTACCTTTCGTTTGTCGCGTTAAGTTTGACTCACCCTGTACATATAATATTTTTTAGTGCTTTTACAGTATACTGTTTGATAAATCATTTGTCATGTTTATAGAGTCTAACGACAATAAAATAGTGAAAAAACTTAATATCTACATTAGGTGCGCGATATTCCCCCCACCTTCCCCCTAATTTTACAAGCGAGAGCATGTTTGAGTGGTCTACCTCGCAGGCGCAAAAGAAGGTTTCGCCTACCCAACGAATCCTCTTTCAGGAATTTTCAGCCACTCAAAAATTTTTTGGACCCAGTCAAAAAAGAGGACGGATGGGACGCAAAAAATGATTTGAAGGAGACAAACGATTCGAGGTGGACCGAAAAGGGTTCAAGCATCCTCAGGAAGGCTTTCAGAGTCACCCACGCAGCAAGACCTGCTTGCACCCCTCAGCGCTGTGAATCTTCAGGGGGTAGGTTGGAGATGGATTATCACATTTGGCGGTCAATCGACCGTTCACAGTGGAGTTCCGTCAATGTCAAGAGCCTTCAAGTAATGCCATGACACGAATTCGAGACACATCCCACGCAGTCGTCTACTGGGGCGGAACCAGAGGGGAGTGAGTGGGGGGTCGGAGTATATGTAGTTGAGAGGGTGTTTGGGTTGTCAAAGGGTGAAAGCGAGTTGTGACACCAAAGTCTATCCTGTATGTTTACCAGAGTCTATCCTGTATATCTCTGAAATTTCCGTTAAAATCTTACGAATTCAAATTTCGACATGGGGTGGACGGCGAACCGTGTAAGTCACAACGAATGGGCTGCGGGCATTCAGACCAATCCTATAGGCAACCGGAAATTAAAAACCACAAATCGCTAACTCGAATAGAACGCAAATGGCGCTAATCTAAATAGTGTTACCCTAATTTTGACGAGCAGTTTAGTACAAAAAAATATATATTTGGAATGTAACTGAATCTTTTCAGTACAGAAGTAACTTTAAGATTGAAGAACCTTTGAACTAGAAAACTACAGTTTTTTTTTAATTTTGCTATACAAACTTTACAGCAGGATTTAGTCGTACAGGCTACTCTTCATGAAGTTATATTGTTCTTCTTAAAAATGAAAGAATTTCCCAACATTCCGGATAAAGAAGAAATTGAAAAGGGTAAGTATACACCAGATTCTAAAAGAGGAAACTGAGGGTGGGTTTAAAAATGTTATAAATACTTTTAACAAAAAGAATTTATCATCGACTAAATATTGAAATTTCGCGTTAAATTCTGGATAATAAAATTTTAATATAAAAATTCCAGTCGAACTTTTAATTGTTTCGAACTACGTTGGCTACATTTTTTAAAATGATTTAGCGTCGGCTGTTAAACAATTTCATGTAGCTCAACGTAAACTCATCAGTCCCAAATTGAACAGGACATAATAGGGGACATCAAAATGAACGTTCGACATTCGATAACAAAACACGACCGGATTTACGTCTGAAATAATAATAAAACAATAGTTTCGTTCAATTCGTACTATTTACCAGATGTATAGGATGCTCTCGGTACATTTACGAGTACAAACTCTCTCATAAGTCATTCTTGCATAGAATGTACTGCAATCTGCTTGGTATGAAACAGGTATACAGAGCCAAATAAAATACCTGTTTATTTGTGCTGAATACCATGTATAAAGTATTGAAATAAAATTATGTACAAAGGTATTTGAGACATGGCTAAAGCGAAATCGCTATTCATTTTTTTTAAGTGCCTAATAGACTAATCTATTATTCCACACCCAACAGCCAATCAAAAAAGAGACCAAATTGGTAAATACATACTTTCAGAACGCGGTTGCAGATTTTTACATATTAGCAGAAACTAGACAATGTTTTCCCAACTTCGACTCATTAATGCGAGTACAAAAAAAAGAGTTCTTAAAATCCCTAAACGCCTTTACGAGTTTCACAACAAATGTCCTGATATTCCCGAACCACCACAGCAGATTCTTATTCGTTGGGGAACTCCAATTCGTGACAGTACTGTTAACCAAGGTACGTCGTCGAGCTAATTGAGAGGGTAAGTTTTACATACATACATATATGGTTATAAAATGTGAACGTATTGTTTTTGTTACTAGTTATATCTAATATTAGTTACTTTCGCTCAAAATCGGCATATAAGCGTAAAATGTCATTAGGAACATAATTTCTTAGTGACATTTTTCGAAATATTAACAATTTAGGCCATTTTCTAAAGATTTTTTTGGAAAATCACAAATTTAACAGTTGCCAGATGTTAGCTGTCAACTTTGAATTGGTGCATTTTAAGTTATTTTGGAATCAGAAGTGATTGTCACCAAAAGTTTTTATCAAACTCTAATATTAAAAAAAAACATATTGTTCCCACTTTATGGCGGACACTGTATATATAATACCGTAAGACCTGTAAAAAATGAGATAAATCGGTTTTTCAAACTTTCCATTGTATGAATGAATTAAAATGAATGAAAAAAAAATTGGTTTAAAGGTTTCTATCTTATCTTACTATAATTTAGTATGAAAAAGTTAAACATCTCTTCTTTTTCTCTGGGATAACAAAACTAATACTTTTATTCCAATCTGGCAAATTATTCTTAAAATACAAGTTTTGGTTCCATTATTCTGTTACCCCCTTTGTGGCACTACATACATAAAAAATATGAGCTTTTTTTCTTTTAACAATTAAAAGAAAAAACAATAATTCCAAGTTTTAATTAGAGAGCAAAGACAGACAATTTTTTCTCTCAAACTAAAAATCACAACATTTTGGATGTTGGATGTTCAGATCCAAAACGTATAGTTGCAAAAATGTTCATTGTTTTTACATTGAAAGTACAAGTCGTTGTTTAATTAAATACATAATGCTATCACCCTGTATCCATAACTCTTACTTGTAAAGAAAAAAAAACTTTTTTTCATGTACCGACGTACTTAAGTAAACTTACGACGGTCCACAAAAAAACGGAGGAACGGAGGAGCAAAACACGTTGGGTAAATTATTACAATTTACCCAACCCTCAAAAAGCGCCCCATAAAATTTATTTTCAGAATTAAAAAATTCGACGTTTTTGTTTTTATAAACAATAATTACGACGTTTTGATTGGAGGGCCAGACACAGACAGTTTTTTTCTCTCCAACTAGAAATAACATTTTTAGGCGTGTTTAGTTATGATTTTCAAGTAGAGTTACACTTTTTAACAGCGTATGAAACAATCCAAATTAAATTTTTTTACCGATCAACATTTTTCAGAAAACACAAAAAATTGAAAAGTTGCCTTATTATTAATTTCGAAAATAGCATTTATCCCATCCTGCCTTAAATTAAAAAAAAAATGTACACCGAAATTCTAAATACAAAAACGTTTAAGATAAGGAAAATGCTAGGAATAAATAATTCAGAAAAAAAGCAATTAAGGTTAGGTGTAAGTTAAGGTACCTTTCATTTTTAAATTGAAGGCAGGTACACCAGATAAATGCTATTTTTGAAATTAATAAGATAACTTTTTTATTTTTTCTCTCAACTTAGATATCACTCTGTATCCATAAGTTATTCCATATGAAATCGTCTGATTGAAGCCCATTTTAGATTTTGCTCTAACTTTGAGGGACTCTTTTTTAAGGTCCCAAAGAACAAAATTTACACAAATTTAATTTTTAGAAACGCTCGTTTCCGCCTATTCGAATTAAAACTTTTAAAAACCGTCATTTTTATGCTTTATCAAATTTAGCTCTCAAATTTTTCCTTTTTAAGATATCTACCCGCTTGAGGCGGCATTTTGAAGGGGAAGGATGGCAGTTTTAGTGTAAGTGTCAAAAATTCGATCAGTCATTACCTCCGAATAATGGCAGCGTGTTAAAATTACGTGTTTTTGCTTATTTTTTTGTGAATTTGAATCGACTCTAGCGTCTTGACTGTTTAGAATAAGCAGCTTATGTTACTGAGGAATTAAGTGTACATATCATAGACGAAATGCAGCCACGAGTCAACCCGAGCAGCTCACTTTATAAAACAAAACTTTGCTTGAATTTTAGAAATTTTGAAAAATCGCATTATTGAGGTTATGAAAAGAACGTGTTGACTGCCTGATAAAAATATGAAACTGACAGAATCTATAGTTCTTACCTTTAACTTCAAGTGACTGCACACTCTTTTTGTTATTTTCATGTTTAGTGAATGTACGTGTTTTTTTTTGTAGCGGAAATTGACCAAATTTTTTTATTTTGTAATCTTATAATTTCAATTGTACTTCATTACTTTTTGTAAATATAGATTATATCTTACCTTTTTATTCAACTTCGGGTCCTTTTATCTCTACAGTTTCTTATTCGATATGGTTTAACAAATGGATTAAAATAAATTACGAACAAAAATAATTATGAATGTGAAAGAATTTCTAAAGTTTCAATGAAGATATGGGCATATTAAGTGTAAAATTATCTCTGTAAGTAATATTTGATGGAAACAAGGTAACCGTTAACAATTTGATCTTGAACATTATTTTTTATTCAACAATTTACGTTTGGGTTTTACAATATGCATATTAACAATATCAAAATTATCGGAAGCTGAATATTTCCGCGCTTTTAATTGACTTTGAGAAAGCGGAACAAAACTATGATACGATCTCGTATTTTTGATTGTATTTATAATCATAAATCTTTCAAATAAAAATGTTTCAGCAGCTCCAGCCTCCAGACTATCGGGAATTTGATTAGAACAAAAGTCGAACATTGCTTCTGGTGTTAATTATATGAACACCAAAAGCAATGTGCATTCATGCAAGCAATGGTATTCAATTTTTTTTTTTTGTATCGAGTCTGGAGGTTGAAGCTGCTGAAACATTTTTATTTGAAATATTTATAAATGGAAATACAATCAAAAATACGAGATCATATATGTTTTGTTCCGCTTTCTCAAAGTCAATTAAAAGCGCGGAAATATTCAGCTTCCGATAATTTTGATATCATAATATAGTACAAAACAAAGTCGCTTCCCGCTGTCTGTCCCTATGTATGCTTAGATCTTTAAAACTACGCAACGGATTTTGATGCGGTTTTTTTAATAGATAGAGTGATTCAAGAGGAAGGTTTATATGTATAATACATGCATAATATAGTAGAGAAAAACTGATAATTTTAGAGGTTTCTAATGTGATGTCGTAAACCGGGCGAAGCCGGGGCCGGTCGCTAGTTGTTAATATGTATATTGTAAAACCCAAACGTAAATTGTTGAATAAAAAGTAATGTTCCAGATCAAATTGTTAACGGTTACCTTGTGTCCATCAAATATTACTTATAGAGATAATTGTACACTTAATATGCCCATAACTTCATTGAAACTTTAGAAATTCTTTCACATTCATAATTATTTTTGTTCGTAATTTATTTTAATCCATTTGGTAAACCATATCGAATAAGAAAACTGTAGAGTAAAAGGACCCAAAGTTGGATAAAAGGGTAAGATATAAACTCTATTTACAAAAAAGTAATAGAACTAACAATTGAAATTATAAGATTACAAAATAAAAAAATTAGGTCAATTTTCGCTACAAAAAACACTTGTACATTCACTTAACATGAAAAATAACAAAACGAGCGTGAAGTCACTTGAAGTTAAAGGTAAGAATTATAGATTCTGTAAGTTTCATATTTTTATCACGCAGTCAACACGTTCTTTTCGTAACCTCAACAATACGATTTTTTAAAATTTCGAAAATTCAAGCAAAGTTTTGTTTTATAAAGTGAGCCGCCTCGGGTCGACTCGTGGCTGTATTTCGTGTATGATATGTTCACTTAATTCCTGAGTAACATAAGCCGTTTACCCGGTAAACAATCAAGACGCTAGAGTCGATTAAAATTCACAAAAAATAACTAAAAAACACGTAATTTTAACACGCTGCCATTATTCGGAGGTAATTACCGATCTAATGTTTGACTACTTACACTAAAACTGGCATCTTTCCCTTCAAAATACCGCCTCAAGCGGGTAGATATCTTAAAAACGAAAGTCTTAGGGCTGAATTTGATAAAACATAAAAATGACGATTTTTTAAAAAGTTTTAATTTTCGAATTGGCGGAAAAGAGCGTTTCTAAAAATTAAATTTGCGTAAATTTTTGTTCTTTGGGACCCTAAAGAAGAGTTCCTCAAAGTCACAGCAAAAATCTAAAATGGGTCGGCAACGATTTTCTTATTTTCAGACGATTTTATATGGAATGACTCATAACTTACTTGTAAAGAAAGAAATATTTTTCGTGTACCGACGTACTTAAGTAAACTTACGACGGTCCACAAAAATTGCGGAAACTCAGGAAAATTAAAATGGTACATCGAACATCATATTTACACAAAAAACAAAAAAAACACTACTAATCGGATGCGAAAACGTTCAGGTTCTTTTCCTTTCTATGAGTTTCCAGAGCGAAATTCGTAGAAAACAAAACAAAAGACATCGAAAATAATATTTACAAAAAAAAAAAAAAAAAAAAAAAAAGCAGAAAACATTAAAACACCACTGCTCGTACCTAGAAGCCGGAAGGCTTCGTCTTCCGTTATGAAAAGATTCATATGAGCTCGTGCCTGCAGCGTCGCGACGGCCGTCAGTAGTAGGCGCCACATATTCACACGTGCCAGCGGCCCGAACGCTGGCAACGAAGAACGTCGAGACGCCGTAGTGCTCACCTTTATAGGGGCAGCGCGACTGACGATCGGGTAGCGCGCACGCCAGCAATCGTCTCCCCTTACACCCCCACCCTCCGATTTATTTACATTATCGTGAGCATATTGAAAAACCATCTATCATCCGGCCGACCCCTATAGGCCAGTCAATGAGTACATTAAAATCGCAAACTAACGTGTGGTTCTGAATTTTTGGTATGTTGTTAGGGCCAGTACCAGTAGTGTAAATCCAAGTTTGCAGCTGCGAAATACCTGTGCTTACCTTCGTGGCACTTAAAAACCGCTAAATTTTCGGACTTTTTTGGTTTTTTGATAATTTCTCCTCAACTATGCGTTACATGGAAACGGCCATCCTAAGCTTTTTTAAAACAGATTCAATTTACTACAATTTGAGATTTGACCCAGCTCTGCACGTCAAATAGTACTCAAAATACAGCAGGTTGGAAGTTGGTAATTTTTTTTCAAAAAAGTGATATTTTAACTTTTCCTCAACTTCCGGCTTAAGTATCGGAGGAAATACTTATCCTGCGATGAAAGTCGTACCAAGAGAAGTTTTAGTAAATTTAATTAGCTTTAATTTAAGCTAATTAAAGTAATAAAATATTGATTTTGTTATTATTGGCGCATTCGCCAATTCAGACTGCCAAAACTTAATTTTTGCTAATTAGCGCATTCGCCAAATTTGAGACTTTCAAAAATATAGATTTCGATAAATTTGGCGAATGCGCCAGTACTTACAAAATTTGTATTTTGACAGTCTCAATTTTGGCGAATGCGCCAGTGTTAGCAGATATTAATTTTTTGACAGTCTCAATTTTGGCGAATGTGCCAGCATTGGCAGAAATTAATTTTTGACAGTCTCAATTTTGGCGAATGCGCCAGAATTAGCAGAAATTAATTTTTGACAGTCTCAATTTTGGCGAATTCGCCAGTAGTAACAAAAATTTGTATTTTGACAGTCTCATATCTGGCGAATGCTCCATTATTAACAAAATGTGTATTTTGACAGTCTCAAATTTGGCGAATGCGGGAGTATTAACAAAATTTATGTTTTGACAGTCTCAATTTTGGCGAATGCGCCAGTATTGGTAAAAATTAATTTTGGCGAAAGCGCCAGTAATGACAAAATTCATATTTTGACAGTCTCATATCTGGCGAATGCGCCATTATTAACAAAATCAATATTTTTACACTCAAAAATATATTAATATTAATTTTGCTACTACTAGCGCATTCGCCAAATTTGAGTGTCAAAAATATAGATTTGGTTAATACTGGCGCTTTCGCAAATTTGATACTGCAAAAAATATTGATTTTCTTAATACTGGCCGTTCACCAAACTTGAGACTGTCAAAAATTAATTTTTTGCTAACACCAGCGTATTCGCCAAATTTGAGACTGTCATAAATATTGATTTTTGTTCAATTTGGCGAATGCACCAGTAATAACAAAATTTGTATTTTGCCAGTCTCAAATCTGGCGAATGCGACACTATTAACAAAATCTATATTTTGACAGTCTCAATTTGGGCGAATGCGCCAATATTAGCAGAAATTAATTGTTGAGTCTCAAAATTGGCGAATGGGCCAGTAATAACAAAATTGATGTTTTGACAGTCTCAAATCTGGCGAATGCGCCAGTATTAGCAGAAATTAATTTTTGACAAATCAAGTCAAATTTGGCGGATGCTCCAATATTAAATCAATATTTTTACACTCTCAAATATATTAACCCATTAACGCCCAAACGAACACAATTTTCGTTCTTTTAGAGCGTCAACCTCGAAGGGAAATTAATGAATTCACTCAATAAAAACCACTTATCCTAATGTTTTCGGATATTATCTTTCGATTTCCGGGGGATTTCAGAATTGTGATTAAATGCTCTAGAAAAAAAATATGGCTGACTTTATGGAGAAACGTACTGAAAATTTAGGTATTTTTTTTATATTTTTTTTTTAGTCCAAAAAGTACTCCCTAACCTACTCCGGATTGTGGAGGAGGTGGAGTGCAATAATTGGAGTTGATGATAGAATTTTTTTTGCCGACCTCAACTGACTAATCTTTTCAAAATGGCGGATATTGCATAAAATCTCATGAAATATGAATTTTTCTCTAGTATTAACGAGAAAATAATGTTATTGTGAGATTTTCTTGATCCACAGTCATTTTCCTCAATCAAAATAATACTACAGAACATATTTGACTAAATTTTCAATTTTCAATGATGGCGGATTCAAAATGGCGGCCGGATTTCTCTAGAAATGGCGCGTTTTTCATTATAAAAAGTAAATAGGAGTTTGTAATTATACTTTTCCTATGTCATTTCATGTTATAAAATTTTGAGTTATTCTTGGTAAAACAGTCCAAGATGGCGGATTCAATATGGCGGACATCATTCTTGAAAATTCAAAATTTGAAAACGGAAAAAATTACTATTAATCATATTTTACGTAGAATTCTGATGGAAAATGTCCTCTCAATCTTTTTCATAAAAATGCGTTCTATCTGAATAAAAAATTATTTGTCATTCTAACCTCAAAACGAGTTTTTTTTCCGGTGTTGAGGTTCTCATGATGAAATCATGAGAATTATATATTATGCACTTAGGGATGCTCGGGCGCAAACTACTCGCCGGAAGTACACAGTCTACTTGTTTCTCGTTGTGCATATACGATTTTTTCTCACACCCACCAGAAAGTACGTTCTACGTACTATTCTTTGAATAAATATGCGAGGAAGTTCCGGAAAAAAAATTCGTCAATGCGCCCGAATTCAAAATATATATTTTCTATTTATATGCGAAGTTCCGAAAAAAAAAATTCTCAATGCGCCTACATCCCTAAGTGCAGTGATGAATTAGAAAATTAAAACTCGCCATTTTATGTTGAAAAGGGTGGTGTGAATCGTTGGGAATATATCTAAGAGTCGCGGTTTCTTTCCTATATATGTACATCAAACTCTAACTTATTTTCACTATTTCTAATAACTATTACATCTAAAATGGTAGCTGTTCATTGTGTTCCACTTCATATGTAAATTTTATGGTAGCGAAACGGTTATGTAATTTGGCAACAAAATTATCTAAACTAATTGCTTTTGTATCAAATACTTCGAAGATATCGTCCACATACCTGAACCAAACTCTATGGAAATACTCGATTTTATCTTTTACTTCCGTCTCAGATTTACTCATAAACAGATTTGCAATGAAAGGTGACAAGGAGTTACCTATTGCCGTTCCCTCAAGTTGTTGAAAATATTCACCATTATACTGAAAACAATTTTGATTCATACAAATACTAGTAAGCCGAATATATTCCTTAATAATTTTATCGTCTAAACCTTTTAATTCGAGTAATTCCCTGAGGTAGTCCAAAATTTGCGGGATTGGGACACTTGGAAACAATGAGCATACCTCAAACGAGACCAAAATTTCACCTTCTTGCAATTGGATTTTTTTGATATTATCAATGAACTCACTAGATTTTTTAACTGAAAAACTTGTTTGTGCAACAGGTAAATTTTCGAACTCGTTCGTTAACCATTTTGACAAATTATAAGTTGGGAATCCTATCGCTGAGACAATTACAGATTTTCCTGGTTTATGTATTTTTTGGTAAACAATACAATTTAGGTAGTACTGGATTTGACATTTGTAATTTTTGTCTCAGTGAAGGAGTAATAAGGTTGTTACATTCTTTTAAAGATTTTTTAACTGCCGTTGTCATTTTTGGCAAAGGTTTTTTTGACAATTTATTGTAAGGACCACTATTAATTAAATTGTCGACTCTTTCAAAATAATCATTTTTGTCTAAGATAACAACCTTATTTCCCTTGTCAACTTTTAAATAAAAACAATCCTTTTCTCGTAATTGTTTGACAATGTTTTTATCTTTCTTGACATTATTGGTATTATTTTTATTTTGAACAATGTTGGAACTAATTCTGCTTCTCTGACAAACCCCTGGAAGAATCGGGCAGGTGCTGTATTGCACATTCAACACCCGCCACGGCTTCCTCCAGGACGCCTCCGGAGGCAGGGAGGCCGAATTTTAATCCTTTATTTAGGAGATTAAGTTCTTCTTTGTCAAACACTTGCGAGGATACGTTTTCTACAATGTTAACAACTTTCTGAGGAGTATCTTTTTTTGTTCTTTTAAAGCCTAATTTTTTTTAATGAAGACATCTTTTTAATAAATTTTGTTTCTACAATTACAAACATTTTCCTCTGAAACTAGCACCAATGCTCGTATTCCTATATTACCTAATCTAAAAGTTAGTTTTTAGATTAGGTAATATAGAATATGAGAACCCACTCCAGGATTATATTTATATATTTGAAATCTATATTTATATATTTGAGAAATATTGATTTTGTTAATACCAGAGCATTCGCCAAAATTGAGACTGTCAAACATAAATTTCTGCTAATACTGGCGCATTAGCCCAATTTGAGATTGTCAAAATACACATTTTGTTAATACTGGCGCATTCGCCAAATTTGAGAGTCAAAAATTAATTTTTCGCTAATACTAGCGCATTCGCCAATTTGAAACTGTCAAAAATATTGATTTTGTTAAATTTGGCGAATGCGCCAGTAATTACAAAATTTGTATTTTGACAGTCTAAAATTTGGCGAATGCGCTAGTAATGACAAAATTTATATTTTGACACTCCAAATCTGGCGAATGCGCCAGTATTAACAAAATGTGTATTTTGACAGTCTCAAATTGGACGAAAACGCCAGTATTACCAGAAATTTTCCAGAAAAATTCTTCTTTGTCAAACACTTGCGAGGATAAGTTTTCTACAATGTTAACAACTTTCTGAGGAGTCTCTTTTTTTGTTCTTTTAAAGCCTAATTTTTTATTTAATGAGGACATCTTTTTAATAAATTTTTGTTTCTACAATTACAAACATTTTCCTCCGAAACTAGCACCAATGCTCGTATTCTATATTACCTAATCTAAAAGTTAGTTTTTAGATTAGGTAATATAGAATACGAGAACCCACCAGGATTATATTTATATATTTGAAGTCTATATTTATATATTTGAGAAATATTGATTTTGTTAATACTAGAGCATTCGCCAAAATTGAGACTGTCAAATGTAGAAATTTTGTTAATACCAGCGCATTCGCCAAATTTGAGTATCAAATCAAAAGTATTGATTTTGTTAAATTTGGCGAATGCGTCAGTAATTACAAAATTTGTATTTTGACAGTCCAAAAATTTGGCGAATGCGCTAGTATTAGCGAAAATTAATTTTTGTTAGGTTAGGTTAGTTAGTTTTGTTATTTTATTAGGTAATTACGCAGTTTTGGAATTAGTGACCTCCTACTGAATGTAGGCGATACAAGAAGGACAGTGTGCCACAAGGATCAGTTCTGGGACCTCTGATATTTCTGCAAAAGGTCTAATTCCTGAAGAAGACAAGAGTATGACCCACAACGTCATTAGCTTTCATCCGATTTTAACCTCAAGTCCTACACAAGACCCTGTAGAGGTCCTACTCTCATCTGTAGCTGTTAAACGTGGAGAGAGTGGAGCATTCGGGGAGGGGGTCAAAAGACTATTATGTCTGCCCTACTACTCTGCCCTACTGCTGACCAGTGAGCGTCGCAAAAGTGTCTTAGGGTCTCAGTGACCCCGAATAGGAAGTGTCCGAAAATTGCATTATCAAGATTATCGAGTATTATCACTGCAAATTTATTCTATTCTTGGAAAACGCATATCAGTAAAATTTCAGGAGTGTCACTGCCCAAAAAAATAGGTTTTTTGAAAAAAAAATGGAAAAAAAGACCTTTACACTCTTAAAGTATAAATCTATGAATCTTTCCATTTCCTACTTATAAAGTTAATTTATTTGATCCTGAAGTGGAGATATTTAATTTTGAAAATAATGCCTTTTAAAAAAATATGTATATATTTTTCATTATAACTAAACACCTGTTAAGTTTAGCGATTTCTCTACTACATATTCGAATTCCTGAGATTCTGACCTTTAATTTAAAAAGACAAATTTTTTACGTTCAGTTGAATATGAAACTGAGATATTGCGTTGGAAAATTCAAAAGGGTCTACTTGACCCTGAATACAGTGACCCTGAATAAGACAGTATTGTCTGAAGAATTTTCCTTAATGAGCTGTACTTTATGTGTGATATATAGTTTGAAGTGTTTTTGTCCACTAAACACGAATCCGGTATCAGAATTGGACCGTCTATCTTGAGTCTCCAGCAAAGTGCTGAAGACTTTCATTGTTCTGAAGATTCAGTGGGAAAAAAATACTTCGGAAACCATGTATCGCATGTATATTTCAAACTTTTTTTTGTGAGGCAGTTATCAAAGAAGTTCCCCCGTTGTTAAAAAAAACTGACTATGAAAACTCTTACTATTTTATTACAGTTTCTGCTACAGTTTCCGGCATCATTAACATTATGAGCCAGAGACATCATTTCTCAATATCTCGTGCTTAGTTGCAGTTCTCTAACTCGGTTACTCCGGAAAAACCGTTCATCATTTTGACGTCTTGCGTAATTGAGTATCTTTCAAATTATTAACCCCATCGCACTGTCCCTAACTTAGGAGACGCAGGTATATTTGGATAATTCGAGAGTGAGTTATGTGAGGGGGCACTTCAATTAGGTTATCCTATTTTCAAATTAATTCATTATTTCATGTTAATAGTCTCTAGAAACAGTATTCAAAAAGACATTCGTCTTTCAAAAATTTGCTTTCAATGGGTCTAGCCAATTAAGCATATGAAAAATGCTTTCGTGCTGTCGTTTGGGACCTCAGCACACAGAGGTCCCAAACGACCGAAAAAGTGGCCAAAAATCAAATTCTGAGCGAATATTCTTAAAAATTCGTACAAAACACTCTTGTAAAAACCAGTATTCTTAGATTTTCAGAGTAGAGGAAGATTAATCTTTTAAAAAACAAAATGGTCGACCAGTTTTGTCAAAAATGACACCACTCTTATGAAAATCAGTACTGAAAGTTAATGCACTAATACAATAATCTATTTATATTCTCAAAGCGTTGTTGTCATTAACATTAATATCAATTTTCTCAAAAACTATGTGAGATATCTCAATGAAATTGAAAGTGTTTATAGATATATCAAAGTCACTTATCATTTTTTCAGAATTTTTGCTTAGTTACAAATGGTGTAAAAAGAGACAATAATGGGCGTGGCTTTTTATGTTAACCCCCAGAGTGACACCTACGAAAAAAATATAGTCGTTTCTGCCAACTTTTCATGACAAATTCACTAGAGAGCTTAAGCAGTGTACTTCATCAGTGTGTTAGCATCAGATTTTAAATATTTTTTTTTGTTTGATCGTAAATCTGTGTAGTATTATGATGTTACATCTGACATAGTTTCTGAAATTATTAATATTATTGTTGAGGGTTGTTAATGACCTTTCCCCTTGAGGAAATTTGGTACAGTAAAAACGTATGCAAAGAGTAACAAATACAAGATAAAAACATGGCTGGGGCATTTTTCATATGCTTAACCGGCTAGACCCTTTCAGTTGACAACTGAATTTCCAAAGTAAACTGTAAACTTTAAGATATCCGCATCTCTTCATGTTGATAGAGCAAAAATGCCACCTACACATATCCAAAAAGTACAGAAATGTTACAGATTTGATATTGATCCAAGCTTATATCGCTTATTTTTGGAGATACGAAAAACACAAAAAGCTTCTCTAAAAGTTACCACCAGCGCCACCACTAACCACCAGATCATCATACCCACGAGCTGGCGCGACCTTTAGCAAGGTTGACTCCAGCAACAACTGTACGATGACAAAAAAAAAATTTACACAAAATTAACGAACACTTTGGAAATTGTGATTTTATTATACTCACCACCGAACCAGAAGGGGCAGCGATGGAGTTACCTTTCAAGAACAGAAAATCAAACTTACTGACATAGAAACACCACACACCGCGAATAAACAGATCAGCTCACTCGTGCAAAAAAAAAAAGTATAATGAAGCCTTTTTTACTCTACTCATAAATACAGAATTAATTACATCTGACCGAAAGCACCACCCCTGCAGGGGGGATTATCTTTACAGAATTTTTTTTGACCTCATCCGATAATTAGTAATTTGGAAGTGCAGAGACCGTAAAACCATTCGAAGCTTAACGCTTTTATAATTAAATCGGCCTGAGGGTTATTAAGGGAACATAGATTGGCTCCATCTCTGTAAAGTTCATAACTTGACACAGAGAAACATTCCAACATCGCCGGTTTCAATTATGAACGTAATTAGATTGTAAGTAATGTAACTCGCGAACTACGACTCTGCCGACACGGTAAACACCACAACAATCTGCTACATTGTAATGTTAAGGGTCTAAATGGTAAATGTAAGGGGATGCAACCCTAATTATTTAATTAGGGTACCATATTAAGCGTCTCTATCCGGGCTTTTGTGTGACCCCGGATTTCGAATCTCAGGTCTGGTTTCCGAACTAGTCTAACCGGTATCTGTTGTGGGTTGGAATTTTTACATATGATTCCAATGAATTTTTATTGGAATGCTTCTAGAACGCTTCTAAAAGATGATCATTTCGATATGCGCCAGTTGAAAAAGTTGTGACAAAGTCTTTATTGACATTGGTGCCTTTATTATATTGCTAGTTGTTGAAAATAATTTTTGGTCAATTATCAAACCCCTAACTTCATTTTGGAAAATGGGAGTTGAAACCCCTAACTTCAAAATTATTTTTTCTATGAAACTATGATAGATATTTGAATGAAACCGAAGCGACATGAAAGCCTCAAGAAATAGCCACTAAAAACCATCCCTATTTTTCCACCCCTATGTATTAAGAAATATAAGTAATGTATAAGGCTGCAAAAAAAATATGGAAAAAAATAGGGGTGGTTTTTAGTAGCTATTTCTTGAGGTACACCGACCAAAACAAACACGTATAATCAGTACGTATCCAACTATAATACGTAACAATTCCATAGATGTGTGATGGGTGGAACATATTCAAAAAAAATCTATGTAAGCGGGTACATAGTATATTGTAGCTAATCAAATAAAAGTCACTTAAATTAAAATAAAAGCAGCATTTTTCATACAATTAGTGATTTTTCATTTTTCATACAAAAACTGATTAATATCTTAATTTCTATATAAATATATTGAAATAATTTAATCTTCGTCACTATTTTCTTCTATAGTTGTAGTAATATTTGTAACATCAAATATGTGTGTTAATATTTCAGCGGGCTTGATGATTTTCAATTCGTAACGGCCATGTAACAAATAATAAATTATTGACGCTACATGTGAGCAACAACCTATAGTCCTATTTTCATTAGCACAATCACAGGTGTATCTCTTTATGCCCTTATAGTTGTTCATATTTGGTTCGTATTCAATAAAACATTGATATATCTTGCTATTGATGTGTCGAGAACGAACTTTCATCCGTATTATATTATCATTTTCATTTCATCCATATTAATATTGAGTACTTAAAAGAAAATTATTCTATTATTCAGTATTCTTGACCCTGACAGCTATACTCAGCAAAAACCTTGTGTACTACTTATTTACAAGTATTAGATACATCGCCGCTTCGAAATTAGCAGTTTTATCACTTCATTTGGCATGAAATTCGTGTTTTCCAATATCACTGGCGCATTCGCCATATTTGAAAAAAGTTTATTTTAATTGATATTGGTTAATACCATGTTCTTCAGCGTTTTGCATGCTGGCAGGATGTCAACAGTGCATTGTTTGAAAATTGAAATTCGTTATTTTTCTTAATTTTCTTTCATTTCTGGTAAATTTAGTTTTTAATCTTAAAAGTCGACTTCATTTAACATGAAATCCGTTTTTCCTATATCACTGGCGCATTCGCCATGTTTGAAACATAAAAGTTCTTTATTTTAATTAACATTGGTTAATACAATTTTCGTGAGCATTTTGCATGGTGTCAGAATGTCAACAATGCATAGCTTGAAAATTGAAATTTGTTATTTTTCTTAATAATCTTTCATTTCTGGTAAATTTAGTTTTTAATCTTGAGTCGATTTTCTTGAAAAAATTAGTTTACTTATGTTACTGATTACGATGTTATAATAAAAAAATATCTATGACGTTATAGCCCTTTGATAAGTGATGTTAAAGTTGACCTTTGACATGATGTTACAGTACGGTTGATGACTGGAGAGAAAGCAATCAGTATTGAAGGAATTTGCTCCAAGGGATTTTTAATGTCGATGAAACAGTTCTTTTTTCCGCGTATTTCCTACAAAAACATTTGCATTAAGAAATGATAGGTGTACAGGATGAAAATCTGCAAAGGAGAGACTGACTACTATTTTGTTCAAGCAGGGAAGAAAATAAAGAAAAGCCGTTAATTATTGGTAAGAGTAAGATGTTTTAAAGGGCCGCAAGTGGATCAATTGTCAATAGAGTGGGTCTCCAATAAGAAAGCCTGGATGACCTTGGATATTATGTCTGCATGATTAAACAGTTTTGACAGCTATATGAAAAGAGAAAAAGAGAAATGTAGTCTTACTTCTTGATAATTCAACTTCCCATCCAAATATTTCATTAGAGAACGTGAAACTGATTTTTCTTCTCATTCAAAATTTTGAATTAAATTACAGAATGATGCTTGTTAAAAGGTTTTTGGCATTAATGGGCACGGAAAAGTCACTGGAAATGGTGGAGAAAAGCATTACAGGAGTCGGTACACTTTAAAAAACTGTTTCGTAAAGTGTGGATTTAATATCTGCGACATTATGAGTTTGATATAGAAGACAATATACCATTTTATTTTCAAATTTTACTGTGAAGTACTAATGTCTTACTGATATAGATTTAGGAACATAATCATTAATTGATAGCGATTTAATAACTGAAAATCCAGATGTTTCTATTATTGATTGCATTAAAGAAGTCAACGATCCAATCGAAACTGAGGTTTTTTCCCCTTCCGATGTGTCTGGTTTGGGGTTTGTTTTGCCTCCAACACTGCAGCCTTCAGGCTTATTGTATTTCCAGTTTACATCGTCATTTCATGTGAATAGGTTTGTTACCTTTATGAGGTTTAGTAGCCCTTTCACAAGATTTTTCTTTGGAAAGGCCTCCTGGGGGTTTTCTATTGCCAGAACACCATACCTCCAGTGTGTTAGTGCTGGGCACTCTAGTATAATGTGTCGGGATGTTTCATCCTCCTCATTACACAGCCTACAAATAGGTTCATCTAAATATATGCCCATTCTGTGTAGATGTTTCCTAAGGTGACAATGCCCGGTTATGAGTCCCGTGACAAGCCTTATCTGATTTCTACTCAATCGCAGAATCTCGTCTGTCAGTACTTTTGATGGTGTTTTTATCATCCATTTACTGTTTGTTTGTCCTGGTATGTGGTTCCAGTAAGACTTTATTTTTCCACCGAGTAAGCCAGAGCCTCACTGAGGACTTTGGTATACCACACATTGGTTCAGGACCAATGAGTGTCGTTGCAGAGCCCTTTCTCGCTAGGGTATCTGCTTCTTCGTTGCCTTCGACCCCTTTATGTCCTGGTACCCATTTAAGTGTTACCTTGTTATGGTTTGCCAGAGCTTGGAGGATTTCTAGGCAATCCCAAAAAAAAAACTGAGGTTGAAAATGAGAAACTTTTTTGGATTTTTGTCTAAAACAACAGAAAACTTACTATAAAATGCATGTTTACTACAGTAACATCAAATAACTATCTAAGTTTCTCATAAAGGTAAGTCAGCGTTATGTTTCCATCAAGCAAATCAACGTTCTGGGTATTTTTCTATTTACAAAACATCATACGCTTTCACGTATCTTTCCTTGAACATTACACGCTATCTTCGTAATCATAATCCATCATTGTAGAATACGCTTGCCACAAATGAGTTTCAGTAGGTTTATGTATTTACAGTAATTTACTAATTTAGCTATGTTATTATGATATCACCTAGCATGTTTTAATACACTTGCGTGCGAAAAAATCCGCCCACCTGAAAATATGTAAATTATTTATCTTCAATAACTTCTGCATTACTTTCGATTTGTTCTGTTTTGTAGTGTCATTCTTGCAAAATACAATGCATCACAAAAATTGTTACGATACGATCAATTTGTATGGTCGCTTCGACAGAATGGATTAGTATTTTTTTTCAAAAAAAAAATAATAAAACACCCTGTGAGTTACCACAAGCACGTTACCAGTCGTAATTGGCGTTACCGTTAAGGAAGCACTCTTCCACAAGACTTCGTTTTTTTGGTTTCTTTTTATCTTTCTTTACTTATTACTAGGGTCCGGAAAGTATGGAGTAATGTTTGATTTCAGTTTAACTCACATATTTATGGTGTGGATGTTTCGAATTAAACTGTCGATATTTTCTGTTTTGTACGTTCTTTAATGCTTGAATTATTGCCGATTGAAACGATTGTATTCTGTTTAATATATTTTTTGTGGTTGTATGTCCTGGGTAGTTTAATGTACTCAACAAAATATTTTTGTTTCAAAAAGTTATGGCCATTTTAATTTTTGGGAAACAAAATGTTCCTATAAAATTAAAATTAAAATGACCATAACTTTTTGAAAAAAAAAATATTTTGCAACAAATCGAAAAACGTCTCCCTAATATTTGTTTCTAGATTATGAAAAAAAATATACTGCAAATATCCCACAGAGCGTTACTGAGAACCCAGGGAGTGCTCCAGTGTTTTTGAAAATTTTTTCGCAAACTTTGCTGACGGTTTTTTTCACTATAAATCCTTTCTGTAAGAGGTGTATAGTCATCACCTAAAAGTGAAGTGGGTCCCATGCGTCGTTTTCAAGATATGACTAACTGAAATATCACGCACCGCCACTGGTCAATAGATTTTTTAAGTTTTAGCTTACAGATCAAATGACTATCATGTACAATGTGTACTAACAGATGTCATTTCTGCAAGTGGGAATAGCTAAACACATAATATGATAAAAACTTCAACAAGTATTAGAGACCAATCCAGGGTTTGCAAATTTTTCCTAGATTGAAGGGCTTTCACTGTAAAATGACGTAGATTTTGCTACACCCAGACTTCACCAAGAACCTCTATACAAATATTCATTAATTTATTAGATACGAACAATCATTTTCTCTGCAAGTGTCTCGATTTGTTACAATTTTTTTTTTTTCAAAAAAGTTATGGCCATTTTAATTTTATAGGAACATTTTGTTTCCCAAAATTAAAATGGCCATAACTTTTTGAAAAAAAATGGAACAAATCGAAAAGCTCTCCTTATATTTGTTCCTAGATTATGAAAAAAATATATACTGCAAATATTCCACAGAGCGTTATTGAGATCCCAGGGTGTTCTGCAGTTTTTTTGAAAATTTTTCGCAAACTTTGCTGACGGGTTTTTCACTATAAATCCTTTCTGTAAGAGGTGTATAGTCATGTCAAGTGGGTCCCATGCGTCGTTTTCAAGATATGGCTAACTGAAATATCACCAACCGCCACTGTTCACCGATAGAAAACGTTGTTTAACTCCAGCTCATATAGAACACATTTTACTATCATAATATATTGGGATTTGCAGCTTTTGAAAGGTTTTGTCGATGGACATAGAATAAATGCCGAGCAGTTTACAGAGTTTGTGTTGTGTTAGTTGTTCGGGTTACTTTTACCATATAGCTGCCGACAAACAGCAAGAAATTGTTTTCCACTATCACCTTCCTGTGCCAATCAACTTTGTTAACGAGCATTTATAAGGTAACACACAGGTTTATTATACGTAGGTAACGGTATGGGCTAGTGCGACCCTGTAATGATCCTCACATTAGCGATGTCTAATTAGGAATATAAACAGCTGAAAATTGAATGTTTGCTGATATGATTAATGAAAAAAGCGATGTCCCACATAAAATTAAATATAAATTACATACACATTAAGTACAAAAAATGATTATTTTCTTTTTGTCTTTGCATGCTTTGTCCTCAAAAAAAATATGGTCAGCATAATTATACCCCTATTAACTACGTCATTAAATATAATAACTAAATATTTCTCTGGGTGTATTTAAGCGCATTATGTGCATCATGTCTGGCCTGTTTACTTACCAACCGTAATTTCCCGATTATAAGGTATACAGAGGTGGTATAAAGATCGTACCGATATGCCTTAATAGACGCAAAAAGTTTCATCGCACGAAACTGAACTGATAGTGGTGTGCTCTTCCTTTCAGTTCGTTAAATAAAAATATATGATGGTCTATAAATGATGATAGAAGTTTGGCGCAAGAAGTGCATTACATAGCTTTTTGAAGATAATGATGATAAATGATTGTGCAGGGTATCGCAGTTGAAAAAACGCTGTATTATTTTATACATAAATTACACATTTACAGCTACTGTAAAAAATGCAATGTATTCTATTGATACGTATTTCTAGGAAATATAGGTTACCTATCACGCTATTGGATTTTATAAAACTCTTTAACATATAAAACGCATATATCCGTCATATTATTATTCTATTTCACTTTATAGATTGACAACTTAACTGACTAAACTTAACATCTGATCAGCTCCATATCGCAAGTTAAGTTACAACGTTAGCAGTGGCGGCTCGTCAGGGGAGAGAAGGCAGTGCCTCCCCTGTAAAAATTACAAATAAGACTTTTTTTTTATAAACCTACTATACTTTAATTTTATTTAATAAAATTAAAATTTTATATACTACCTATAATACTTTAATTACCTTTCATTTTTAAATTCATATATCGAGTAAAAAATTAATTTCTAAAAATAAAAATATTAATAAACATATGTATGTGAAAGGAGTTCCTGCACTATTATTTGCAACATATTAGCCCTCATAAACGACCCAGCGCCTAGTCTATCGCCGTGATGACAAGCCTCCGATGCCAATGTTTTCACATATGCATGTATTTATACGGAATAGGGCGCTACGCAATCCTGCATTACGAACATGCGTTGCTAACAAATTTAACCCTTAACTCCAGTGGCATTAAAGGTCATTTAAAAAACTGCATAGCGGAGACAAATACGCTCACCTCCCACCTCTGTGACAGCGCAGAAAGCGAGTTATTTGATTTCATGAACCTAACAACCTAACCTACAAAATTTAATATATTTTATTGTTCAGATTGTTCTGTGTTTTGGAAATTTTCGTTGAAAAGAAAGTATTCTTGCTGTTTTGTTTTTTTTTTAGTGTTTTGAGTGGTATAAGAGGGAAATAATTATTGAAAGTGAACCATATTACTTACGTAAGTCATTATTTGAACGTTTCATTTAATTAACTGTACAAAATTATAATGGAGGTAACTGGCGAGTGTAGCAGTTTGTTTCATAAAAATAACAATATGAGTTGTCATGACACTCAAATAAATATTCGAAAAATTTAGTCGCCTCTCTTACGAGAATAAATTATTTGTTAAAAATTTAAGAGTACCACTGCCAGGTCTAAGTAAAACTTGAATTAATCAGGGTAAGCTCGGAGTTATGTTAATATGTGCTATGATAAATGCAAATGGCTAAGTGGTTCTTTAACTTTAAATAAATGATTGTGTTGGCTGTGTGTATTATTTTCAAATCGTGGAGAAGATGCTTAGACAAAGTCTGAATTTGATAAAATCTTAAAACTATCTCGTTCAGTTGACACATTCAAAAAGTCAGGAACATATTAGTTGTTTTTGTAAATTACATCTTTTACTTTTTTGTGCTCAATTCAGCCCGTCAAATCTAAAATGACGCAGTCCTAGCAAAAATCCGTATTTTATTTCACTGCATCTTTTAATTGTAAAATAATTTGACGGAAACTCTACACCTTCCCGATGGTTTTGCTGAATCAATAAAATATATTAGGTACATTATGTTAGACAAGTGTACTTAATATATTTTATTGATTACGTAGAGATCATTCTCCTAACTATGCGGCATATTATTAACAATGTTTACCATCACAAAAATTTAGGAAACAAAAATTTTTACAAAATATGTTTGCCTCCGCAAAAACAAAAGTCACAAACCGCCACTGGACGTTAGAGTATACCAAATTTCTAGTTTATATTTTCAAGCGTTCCCAAGACATCAAATTAATCAATTTGATATGAGTGCAAAGCAATAGTACTTGCAAAATATGATGAATCATAAAGTTGTTACTACGGCAAGTTGTTTGTTTATGGTTTATTCATTCTTTAACATATTGTGTAATTTGTGAAAATGAGTCTACCTTGAAATATAGGAAGTTAATTACTTACACATTAAAATAGTAAATCCAGCATGTACCAGACCGAAAAGACTAAGGGTCTTGAAAGAGAACACACAGATAAACTTTTGTAGAAAGTTGATTTTAAAAACATATGATTTCGCAACGATTTACTCGCGCATACAAGAAATTGTTTCCGAAAAAACAAAATATCATATTTTGTTCTTTGGGTGGAAATACAGGGTGAACGAAAAGTTGCTTTACCGAAATTTGCGAAAATGCGACTTTTCATCCACCCTGTATTATTACCTTATTGCTATTAACACAATATAGTGTATTCCCTTACACAATATAGTGGTATACACAATAAAGTGTTACCCTTATTTTTATGACGAGACTGGAAAGAACATTTTTCTTCACGAACAGTATCGCGAAAAACTTTACTAAAATTGGATGAAAATTAAGTAAAATATGCACCGTGCACTGTTGCCATCTTGACACGCAAGACGCACAGAAAAATCTTTTTGAACAATATCGATAGAAATTAACAAAATTGTATTCTCAAATATGGCGAATGCGCTAGTGGTGACATGTGCATTAATCGGAAAAAAATATTTCATAACGAATGAAGTTTACATTTCCTTTAGCATGAAATACACATACTGTACCATATATATACAATGCAGGATTATCTAAATTTTGTTTCTACCTTAATTTTGGGGAGCAATCAGTAAAAATGTAATATTTTTCATTGTTTACGATATTTTTTCACCGCTTCATTGAAAAATATGGTACACTGTTACATATTTTACAACACCGGAAAGTTTAATTCGACTGGAAAGATTAATTTTCCAGTGGTCTGCAGGATCACCAAATATGTCGTTCATTAAACATATAAGGTAGGTCAACGGATTTGTATGCTTCCTCCAATACCTTCAATATGGCCTTACTAGATTCATCTTTGAAGGAAAACATACTGCAACCTTTTCTAACGAGCAACGGTGTTGATTCCGTGTGAACAGTGTCCTCTGATGTGGATAGGCTACCCGAACCAGGCCTCAAATTGAAATTGAAACCCTCTACTTAACTTTTGATACGAAACTTTGGTAGTTATAATAAAATGAGCTTACGTTTCATTACAAGTGGACGCAGAGAAACATTTTTTGGCGATGTTGTAGCAAATAGTAGACTGCAAACAAATGCTCACAATATCAATAAAATATAAACAAGCAATTATCCGTGATTTCTCCTGTCCCTTCATGTCGACTATTTCAAAATTCGATGATCGATTTTCTATTACGTGCAAGTAAATGCTTTACTTTGTCAGAGTGCTGAATATTGCGAGCACCTTATTGTACAGAGTACGATTTTGCACTTAATTTTACACTTTATCAAAAATAATTCGCCTCTCCACGAACATATGTATATACCTACAAAATTCTGTTTAACTATAATAATTTTACTATGTGACACAATTTTTAGGCCGCATAGTACAAAAGTGATGCCTTACTACCTCACTTTCAGATTTACCTCTTCCTTTCTTCTGTCTCTACTGAACACAAAGGGCTGGATTTCAATTTTCGCCACATCCAAAGCAACGCCGTAATTTAACAGCCAAGTTATATTAAAGTGAATGGCACAATAAAAGGGAATTAGTGACCTACGACGTGCCCAAGTTTATACGTTACGGCTTTTATACGTTTCTAACAACTAATCTAGGAGAATGCCAAAAACAAAGGATACAGCGTGTGCTGGAGACAGTTTAGAAGTAGACCTTTGTGGAACATTGTATGTAATATAAACTGCTCGTCAAAATTAGCGTAACACTAGAATAGCTTAGCGCCAATTGCGTTCTATTTGAGTTAGAGACTTGCGGTTTTTAATTTTCGGTATGGTTTGAATGCCACGAAGGCACTACGTTGTGATATAAACGGTTCGCCGTCCACACCCCAAAAGCAACCCTATGTCTAAATTTGAATTAGCAAGACTTTGACGGAAATTTCAGAGACATACAGGATGGATTAAGAAGGACGCTGTCGGGTAAAAAAACTCCATCCCGACACACACTAAGACCTCTTCAATAAATTTTGTGTATTTGGTCGCTGTCCCATTTCTTCAACCCATTTCCAGACCCCCTAAGCCACCCCTTTGCATTTACGCTGGGTTTTGCGTGGTTTGACCTCTGTTAGGCGAATCCATTGATCTTAATGCTGACTTATAAATTGGTGTGGGG
Source organism: Aromia moschata (assembly GCA_029963805.1). Classification (NCBI taxonomy): domain Eukaryota; kingdom Metazoa; phylum Arthropoda; class Insecta; order Coleoptera; family Cerambycidae; genus Aromia; species Aromia moschata. Next base: position 1,832,540 of record JAPWTK010000058.1, on the reverse strand, counting down.
TGCCACAACTCACTTTCACCCTTTGACAACCCAAGCACCCCTCCAAGACACACCTACTATATCTGCCTCGTAGGTGCTAGCCAAGTCGAGGGTTCATGAGCGCAAGTCACAGTGAACACTTACCGCGCGTACTACACGCCTTTGAGCCTAGGATGTGAACTTATTCCAGTCGACGTGCCAACAGAAGAGGAGCTCCGGAGACAGTGGATGGAACATGCTTTACCGTTTTCCAAAAATGCTACACCCAGACCACATCGCCAAAGAAAATTCATTAAAATGGCTTACCGACGGCTATCTGTACCCCGAAACCGAAGGCTTCTTGACTGCCATTCAGGACAGGGTTATAAAAACAAGAAATTACCAGAAGCATATCCTGAGAGACGACGTCGAAGACATATGTAGAAAATGTGGATCTGCAGGCGAACTATAGAACACATAATAGGAGGGTGTCTCGTGCTATCAGAGTCAGCATATCTCGGCAGGCACAACCAACTTGCGAAGATGGTCCATCAACAACTGGCACTCAAGTATGGCCTGTTAGCGACGGCTCCGCCATACTACAAATATAACCCAGAAGCTGTGCTGGAAACGAAAGTTGCCGTGTTGTACTGGGATAGGCTAATCATCACTGATCGAACAGTGGACTTCAACCTACCAGATATTGTGCTGATCAACAAGGAACAACGAAGAGGGATCATCATAGACATCGCAGTGCCACTTACCCCAACATTCAGAAGACTGAACGGGAGAAGATCGCGAAGTACGAAAATCTGTCTATCAAGCTGAAGCGCCTATGGAAACTGGAGAAGGTGGAGACTTACGCCCTAGTAATATCGGCAGAGGGAGTAATAACGACCAGATTCGCCAAGAACATCGCGACATTAGGACTACCTTATAATATTGTTAGAAATGGCCAGAAGGCATTATTGTTACAAACATGTCATATTGTAAGAAAGGTTTTGGGATAGGATGAATTGCCTCCCCCTCGTCTGAGCCTAATTTCTGCTGGAGGCGGGGATGAGATATCAAGCCATCACTGTCTGCAGCAGGAATGGAGTGAATGTTTCCCAGCGTTTACGCTGAGAAGTGTGACTATATAGTCGGCGAAATAATAATAATAATAAATATGCCTTTATTTACAGTACAATGAAGTATGTGCCGGGATGGGGTTTTTACCCGGCAGCGTCCCTTCTTAGACGATCCTGCAGGTCTCTGAAATTGCCGTCAAAATCTTGCGGATTCAAATTTCGACATGGGGTTGCTTTTTGGTATGTGGACGACGAACCGTTTAAGTCATAGCATAGCGACTTTGGGGCATTAAAACTAACCCTACAGGCTACTGAAAATTAAAAACCCCAAGTCTCTAACTCGAATAGAACGTATATGGCGCTAATCTAAAAAGTGTTATTTAGTGTTACGCTAATTTTGGCGAGCAGTTTATTTCTTAGGGGAATATGCGAATGACCACAAATCTCATTTCGCCTAAAGAAAATACGAGATATTAAATACGGAAAGCGACAGAAGTATTGTTTAAATATAAAACATCAAAAATACATACACACTAAACCAAATCCTAGAGAAATACTTGAAGTTTTCTTTGGTTTCCGATTCTTTGCTCATAAACAGATTATATTATCAATGTAAACAACAGGTATCCAATCGCCATCCCTTCATGCTATTGAAACAATTCTTCATTACACCTATTAAAAACCATTTTGATTCATACAAAGACGTAAGCCGGATGTATTCTTTGACAACCATGTTTTCAAAGCCGTATAATTCAATTGAATTGCCTCTATGCCTTTAAATCTCCGGATTTAATCCATTGCAAGAATTTTCAACGAAATACACTAAGGTTTGTGAAATACATCTTCCAAAATTAAAAAAAAATCATGTTTTTCTTCGCTCATGATTCAAAATCTGGCCAAACTATTTCAGTAGATATAAAGATTCCCAAATTAGCTTCTGACGCCATTCCCACGTTGTTTCTTAAATGTCCAAAATATTTATCCAAAAATATTAAGTCAAATTAATATTAGCGATTTATTAAAATCGTATAAAAGTCGCCGAAGTAGAGATACAAAATTAGAACTTCTGTACCTTAGGCGGAAGGCAGAATATTGTAGGTCTATGCGGCGATTACATTGCTACGTTATAGTTTCACCTCGGAGTAGTGACGTCACTTATAAGCGTCCAGGCCTTCTTTCTCGGTGGTAACGATTAGATCCTAAATTTACGTAAACGTATGTTGATTGTTTTATACGAAAATTGTAAGTTTGTCTTTATTTCTACACCAGACGTTGCAATCCTACTAAACAGACATATTCTATTTCCATTCTCAATTGAAAATAGGTAGAAAAAAGCAAGGTTGTCAGATATATTTTCTAAAATTGCTAAGCTCACTATACAAGTATACTTCATACTTCAGTAAACTGTTAGTTCGTGACGTTCTTAGAAAGCTAGTTTGGATATATTTAAAAAAAAATACATAGATATAAATTTATTAGTTAGCATTAAAATAAAGCGTTTAAAATTGCTGGAAAAAATAATTATAAATTGAAACAACTTTATGTATATTACTATACTTAAGAAAATTTTGAAGAGCCGGCAACGGCGGCTGGCGGCACAGAGTAAACCACTGGCGGTAACACCGGTCAACGAGACTATTAGACTACTTTGCATTTAATACATTGCAATTCTGACTTGTTTAAGACGCCAGTGACGTGTATTTCAGCTAGGTTTATTAAAACAGACAATTTTTTGAGATTGTCTGGCTAAATGAGTATTATTTACAGCAAATTATATTACAAAATATTAAGAGTTTTGTATGTATCATAGAGTTGCACCGCTTTTTTTTTGTTCCCCAGGCGTATTTATCATTTTCAATTAAAAATAGAAGGACTATACATGATAAACTGGTACAGTCTGTCTAATAACAGTGTTCTGAAGGATCCAACTGTCGCTGTTAGGTCTGTAGTTCCAAGTGTTCAACTTGGATCCGAAGTGTCCAACTGTTTTCCCGTAATGCATATTCCACAAATACTCCACAAAGATATTCACAAAAAAAAAAAAAAGCTACTCCCCATTGACTAGACAGACTGTGTATGTAAGTAGCAGTTTCTGTGGTCTTCGCAATATGGTATCTGACACATGCACCACTCAGTAGCGTACGCTATTTTGTATTGAATATAAACGTCTTATAAGTAAGCCCCAGTCGACAGTGCAAGCAAATCCCCTCATGCGAACGTCTTCTAGGTGCAAATTGTCCATGCCAGTAACTAATCCAATCCGCTGATCCTACGGCAGAGCTCATTACGGCACAGGCGGCAGCATCAACAATATCATGTTCCAAACATGGGCCGGCCACTGACGGTTTGGTTGCCATAGTGACGATCTCTCCACACGAAAGGTGTTTGAAATCTGTCTCTTTCATATTTCATATCGGCACAACAGACGTTGACGTTTGATGAGGATGTTTGCGAGGGAATTCCTGCACATCGCGTGAAAATTTTTATGCTACGGAAACGCGACGGGTCACAATAAAATGTTCTTTTGTAAAAAAAAATAATCGACATTTAATACAGTCATTAAATGGCATATTTTCAAACATGGCTGCGTAAAATGTCACTTTGACTTACCAGTGCGTAAAAGTAAATAATGGGTGGGCCATCTATTGGTTTCTTTTAAACTGAGTGTTATTTCTACATTGCCGACACTGACGCGCTTGACATTTGACATATGTATATGTGGTGTCTAACCTCCGCTGTAAGAAATTGATCGTTTTACAACGGTGGGAAATATTGAAAAATAATTTCCAAAGTGAATGCTTTGTTGAGAAACAGTGAGAAAATTGAGAACAATTTTTGGTCGAAATGAAGCTCCGTCGGCGTCTGGTGTAAGAAAGTTTCTTAAGGAAGGTTCGTGAACCGGCGTGCTTATAGATAACAGAAGTCATCCACGTTCTCGTTCGGTGCGCACAGCTGAAAGAATTGCTGCTGTTGCCCAAAGTGTGCGTGAAAACCCAAGAACCCCAACTCGTCACAGAGCACAACAACTTAATGTCAGACGCACTTCTCTGAGAAGAATATTGCATAAAGACCTCGGATTATTTGCTTTCAAGTTGCAACTTACTCAAGAGGTAAAGGGAAAATGACCATCCACTTCGTTATCGCTTCTCCGTGAGGGCTTTAAATGAGTTTGAAAATGACGCCGATTTCAATCGAAAAATCATTTTTTCGAACGAAGCTCATTTTCATCTTGGAGGACATGTTAATAAACAGAACTATAGGATTTGGGGTTAAGAAAATCCACACGTAGTCATAAAGAAGCCAATGCATCCTGCAAAAGTGACTGTTTGGTGTGGGTTTTAGAGTGGTGGCATCATTGGTCCGTACTTCTTCAAAATGAAGATAGTAACAGCGTTACAGTAAATAGAATGCGTTACAGAAATATGTTAACTGATTTTTGGCCGCGATTGGACGATTTGGACTTGGACGAGCTTTGGTTCCAGCAGAATGGAGCAACGTGTCACACAAGCCGTGAAACAATCGATCTTTTGCACACTATATTGGGTAACCGTGTTGTCAGCCGTTTTGGAGACATTAATTGGCCATTGCGCAGCTGCGATTTAACACCGTTGGACTATTTTTTATGGGGACATGTTAAGGACCGTTGTTACTCCAACGATTCACAAACAATTGACGCACTGAAGGAAAACATCAATCGAGTTATTTGTGCAAAAAAGCCACAAATAATCGAAAATGTACTACAAAATTGGGTGAAAACATATATACTATAATACTTAGTATTAGATATATGGGTATTATTAGATGGGGGTTATTAGATATATGGGTGAAAAGAATGAACTACTGCCGAAGCCAGCCGCGGCGGCTATTTCAATGAAATTGTTTTTCATAAATAATGGGAGGGGCATACTTTCTTGAATAAAGCAACAATCATTTAAAAATATTCAACGATGTAGTTTTAATATCAATTTTAAAAAAGAAACCATCTGATGGCCCACCTTTATAAAAATATAGACCAATTAATAACAGTTATTTATTATACTAGACGATAATCAAAGTCGATAATATTTCAAAATTTACAAACCTAAAAATATTGGAATCGAATAATATCCTGAGATTTTTTAAAACATGTTTCAGACGACGAGATATTCGTCACCTTCTTTGACATACATATGTTTATGAACATGAAGGTGATATTTTCTTCAATAATTTTAGTAATTAAAATCACCTATAATCTATTATCCTACCAGGAGGGTTGCAAATACCTTAGCATTGAATGCATGCATGTAGCAACTGCTATTATTAACATTTATAATAATTGATATTTATGTACAAAAAACTACACTGCACTATTTGTAACCGAATGGTGTTTGTGAGAAAATCTTTAATTTTTAGTATATGGTTTTTAAAATTTTTCAAAACCTCCGAATGCTTTTTCTACTAATTTTTCCTCTCATTAAAAAAAGAAACATGTTTACTAACTTTTACTACCAATATTTCCTTCTATTTTTTGTACTTGTACCAGCCAATGTCTTTTAAAATATATACGTTTTAGAATTTTGGGTAATTGGACCTCATAATACATTTGAAAACAGTATAATAATATAATTATGCCTTCATAATAGTTGAATGTTTGTAAAAAAATATTTCTCTACAATCATCTTACATTACCTACTAATTTCCTTCTGACATAATATTTCAAAAATAATGCATTAAAAATCATTATTTTTGCTTCATTTATTTTTTATACACGCATCTAAGAAACTTAATACTTCCGTAAAAGCAACTTCTTAGACTTTGACCTTCCTTTTTTGTCAGCGTCATACCATAATATCTGTCTACATCACGATCTCGGCGTATTTTCGGAAGGTAAATGACTTAAAAGAGAAGAAAGTAAAATAATGTAGAACAGATTGTTATTATACTTTTACTTAATATTAGATTATTTTTCAGTAAGCTTATCTGGACAGACTTTCTATTCTCACAATCAGACCCATAACCAAAAAAAAAAAAGACCAAAGCTGTAATATGTTGTTTTGATTTGGCGTATTTTACGTTGATCCGCTTCACTAATTTTAGTTTATTAGTTGTTTTTGTTATCAACTCTATTTCAGATTAGAGGCCCGTAACGTAGATGATACGAATACGAATGAAAGTATGATTCATCTTTAAGAGCTTTCCCCAAACCAATCTGAGCAATTCGAATATATTTTTTGCTGCTGAGGATTTGGAACTGTACAAATTATTTAAAAAACCCTCATATTTCTTTTGTATTTAGATTGTACCTATTACATTGACACAAAAGTTCATAGTGTTGTTTGGAATCTGATTTTAGTATAATGCGTATTTTTTATTTAATATTTCTTTAATCTTTTATATTCCAATAAAGTTTTGAACGTTGGTTAATAAAAAAAGGATCGTCAAGTAGATATGTATATGAGTAATTCCACTAGCACACAAAAAAAGAAAAGTGGTCATTACTTTTGACCAGACCCATCCTAGGGTCATGTATTTCGATGCGCTGAATCGAATTTGAGTCAGTGTAACCCATGCACCCTCAAAATTTTGAGTAAATTGCAAAAAACCGCTATAAATAGCAAAAAAATGCAGTTATGCAAGCGAGAAAATTTTTACGAACTAGCTCAAGTATGTTTATTATGTATTTCGATGCGCTGAATCCGAATCTGGCGTTGATATAGTTCGTCAACCCTCCAAATTTAGAATAAATGGCAATAAACCGCTGAAAATCGCTAAAAATCGTGAAAATTGAAGTTATGAAAACGAAAAAAATTTTCGAACTAGATCATGTATGTTTTTTGTGTATTTTGATGCGCTGAATCCAAATCACAAGTTGATTTAGCTGATAGACCCTCCAAAATTAGAGTAAATTGCGAATAACCGTTGAAAATTGCTAAAAAATCGTGAAAAATAGCAATTATGCAAATTAAAAAAATTTTCTTAAACTAAATAAAGTATTTTTCTTATGTATTTTGATTCGCTGAATTCAAATCCGAAGTCGGTTTGGCTTGTACACCAAGCCAACTTGTTGCCAACTTTAAATAAATTGCGAAAAAACGTTAAAAATAGCAAAAAATCGTAAAAAACATAGTCATAGAGTATATCAAACAGTAGATAATATCAAAAAATAGTATTGTTCTTACTCACAGTAATAAATAAACCATGATTCAAATTATACTATAATATCTATAGATTGTAATTAGAATTAAAAAAAAAACGACCTTCCTTGGTTTTACACTGTTCTTCGCTTGTATCGAACTCTTTTTTCTGCGAATGTTCTATGCAGTAGGTTTCTCTTTCGTTTTCTATTTTCTCTCGTTATTTCTCTTTAAAGTCCAGCAAAAATCGGCCATCATGTTGACATTCCATATTCCTTGATACCAATTCTCCATTTCACTTATGTCTTGATGAAATCGTTCTTATTCTTCACTGTAGTCGATACAAGCGAAGAACAGTGTAAAATCAAGGAAGGTCGTTTTTTGTTTAATTTAAATTACAATCTATTGATGTTATAGTATAATTTGAAAGGAATCATGGTTTGTTTATTACTGTGAATTAGAACATTACTATTTTTTGATATTATCTACTACTTCATGACTATTTTTTACGATTTTGGCTATTTTTAAAGTTTTTTCGCAATTTATTTAAAGTTGGAGGGTGTACAGGCGAAACCGACTTCGGATTTGAATTCAGCGCATCAAAATACATAAGAAAAATACTTGATTTAGTTTAACTTTTTTTTTTCGTTTGCATAATTGCAATTTTTCATGATTTCTTAACAATTTTCAGCGGTTATTCTCAATTTACTCTAACTTTGAAGGGTCTACCAGCTAAATCAAATTGTGATTTGGATTCAGCGCATCAAAATATACAAAAAACATACTAGATCTAGTTCGAAAAAAATTTTTCGTTTTCATAACGTTTTCATAAATTTTTACGATTTTTAGCGGTTTTTTACAATTTACTCTAAATTTGGAGGGTTGACAAGCTAACTCAACTTCAGATTCGGATTCAGCGCATCGAAACACATAATAAACATACTTGATCTAGTTCGTAAAAAAATTATCGCTTGCATAACTGCATTTTTTTGCCATCTTTAGCGGTTTTTAGCGTTTTTTTGCAATTTACTCAAAATTTTGAGGGTGTACGGGTTAAACCGACCTCAAATTCGGATTCAGTGCATTGAAATACATAACCATGGATGGGTCTGGTCAAAAGTAATGACCACTTTTTTGTTTGTGTGCCGATCAGAAAGATTACACAGCCCCACAAAAATAAAAAATTTTTGGAACTGCTATCGAGAGCTGTAATTTTCGACACTGAATCCGAATCTGAAGGTTCACACCCCCAAAATCAACCCCTAGCTCTAACAAACACTCCTAAACAGGGTAAAATTAACTTAACGCTTCACGAATAGTCATAAATCTCAAGAAACAGTACGTGAAAGTACCTGATAAAGAAGGCGAATGCTTCTAATACAAGAAGCAACAATTTCCTTAAATTTCTGACGCAAAATTAAATGCGGGAATTTTCGATGGACCCCAGATTCGAAAAGTTATGAAAGATGATATTTTCATAACTAAACTGGATTAAAAGTTGAGAAAAATGCGTGGTTAAGTTTCAAAAAAGTAGCACATGGTTTTGTGGGAAATAAAAGATATAAAGATTATAAGAAAATTGTTGCAGAAATGATTAAAAATTTCTTATCTTTAGGGTGCAATATGATCTTGTAACTTCATTTTCTCGATTCCCATCATGATTATTTCCCAGAAAATTTAGGCGACCACAGTGAAGAGTAGAGTGAACGCTTTCACCAAGATATATCAGAAATGGAAAATATGTACCAAGGAAGATGGGACGAACACATGATGGCAGATTTCTGTTGGTCCTTCCAAAGAGAGAACGTCTCAAAAGCATAAACGGAAGTCGGTCAAAGATTATTCGAAAACAAATCCAAAAGATATTACAAAATGAAGGAATCATTAAGACTACTGGTAAAATTTTTCCTACTTTTGGTACTTTTCAAGTACGTTGTCAAAGATTCTTCTTAAATAAGAAAATGCAGTTTTGAGCTTTTCTAAAAGGTACTGCAACTATTTTTTTAAATCTTGTTATGTGAGGAGTACCTCACCCTTTTTATCATAATTTTCTCATGGGGATGTCACTGAATGACTGATGCAATGCAAGTATTCACCTCCAAACTGCTGTGCTACATACCTTTAGCCAATTTTTAGCACGATGACAAAATTTTTCCCTCGATTTTACTTGTAATTTAAATTTAGGGGTGGTTTCCGCCACTCTATGGGGAGTAGATTTTGAACAACGCATCGGAACTAATGCAATTACTTACTTTTTCCAAAAAAACTGGGCATCGTAAGCTTTTTTTGCAATCACTGCAGGTTTCGGTTGTATGAGGGTAGTTTTCACTCTGAAAGTAGTGTTAACTATGTATTTCTGCGTTATATACTTGAATGTTTATATTTAATTAGTATTTTTGAGATTTAAAACTAACGTGAAGCGTTAAGTCATTTTTACCCTGTTTAGAGAGTTGTCATGTTGGCCCATGTCAATAAACTGGAAAAGATTACTGATACGTTGGACTATAATTAGATTGTGTAGAATGTAAAAGTGATGAGCATATTTAAAAAAGTTTATAGTATACAACACGTTTTGCTATCATATTATCGTGTAGCATGTCAACAGTACCCACGATTTGTGTCGCGTGTTGTCACTAATTGTGAAAATAGGGTCTCTATATTGACATTAACAATAGAAGGAATACCATACTCATGGTGGGAAAACAACCCATTCAAATATTTGCATCCACCCACCCATGTATTGTTGTCGATATGATAAAAACAACAAGGCGTCATCTACTATGAATTACTTCCTAGAAATGTAACCATAACTGCCATTTACTACCAAGAAGTGATAGGCTGAGTGATATCTCTTTTAACAACAAAGTTGCTATTCAGAATCGGTTTGATGACTTGAATTTCAAGTGTCCAATATTATTTTGGTATATTAATATTTTGAAAAACCTAATCCCAAATATTTTGTAATATATTGGACAACGTTAACCTTCACCCAATACAAATTTATATTTCGTAAGAGAATTGTTCTTGTATTTCTAGAAATTCTCGTAAAATTTGAGGCTTTCAGGTTAATACACGCGTTTTCGGCTGGGAATGATGAGTGGGTTTTCAATTTTATATAAATAGATTAAAAATATAAAGCACCGATGCGTAAAGTACGCAGTAGAGGATTTAAAACATTTTATCCGATAGAATTTTAAATCGCGCAGTATGAAGCAAAGGGCCGGAGGGCATATTTTATTTACATAATTTCTGTTCGATTTTCAGTAAATACACATCAGTAATTTATGAATAATCCGCTGCCTAAGGAATCACTACTTAGATTCTTAAAATATTAAAGTTAGATAGAATATGCCACGTGAATGTGGGATTAATAAAAAGTACAATTAAAAATTTTTTTACAATTTTGAAAAGTATTAAATTTGGATATATATACCTTTACGGACCTGCTAGACCTCTATGACTTACATATATGGTCTTTATGACTCATATAATGAGACTCATCATATGGTATGACTCATCACAGTCTAGATAATATAGCCTATATGACCTTTGTGACCAATATGACCTTTATTATGTTATTATTGCGGTAACTTTTACCATTTTATTTATGTTTTGATACTCATTATTGCATTAATTCGCTACAATAAAACAAACTATCAAAAGTTTTTATAAACGAAAGTTAATTATTAAAATTGTTCCACTTATAATTTTTCACAACACGAATCTGAAAAGTAGACTCAATACTATAAAACCCCTTCGAGCTAGTGAAGTGACATTGTAAATTGTGGCATTTCTGTGCACTTGTGTGAATTGACAATCGCGAAGTTAACATTAATCTCAGAAAGTAATGGTTTGAAAAATGAAAGAAAATGCTGTACATCTGATGGGGTGAACAAGGTGTTCTCTAATAATATAAGTGTTTTCTAGAAATGTAACCATCACCACTGCCATTTTATTATCAACAAGTTACAAGCGCTATTGAGGCCATACTTAAGGAAAAAAGTTCAGAAATCCTTATTATTTTGCAGGATGGTACAACACCCGCCAGTACAAAATGGACTGTCTTAGCGCCAATAGTACCACTGGATGGTTATTCCACATCCTTCTAGATTTCGAGGCATTACTTTAACAGATTACCATCTTATCTAGTCCAACAAAGTGCGAAACAAAAATTCGTTAGCAACGAAACAGTTCTTCAAAGTCAGCATGATCATTCTTTTCAGTTGCAAATCATCCAGTTTCTATCTAGGCATGGAGTTAAAAAAACTAGCAGAACGTTGACAACCAGTATTTATTTGCAGTTTTAATTTATTTTGAATGACCTACGAGCTACAAGCTTATACATCAACCTTATATTTTTCTTTATCAAGTTCCATATCACCCAGTTTTTATATGATTGAAGTCAAAAAACTAGCGGAACGTTGAGAATCAATGTTGATTTACAGTTTGGAATGACCTTCGCACTACAAAGTTCATCATCAACCTTATATTTTCTACTGATATTAAGCTCATATTACACGCAGTAGATTATACACGCACACTAGATTATAGTAGCAGCGGCATATTTTACAGATAGCTGCAGAAACTAAGGTAGGTACAGCTGTTAAAATACGTTGCTTTCTTTATAATGAGAGATTATCAGAATTATCTGCTGATCTAACTAATTAGTTTAGACTAAAATTTAACATGCGAAACACAAGATTCGCTCAGTTACATGCTAACTACAGCGCTAGTAGCTAATCTTTTTATTAAACACAGTGACCATTCTATATGAAGCGCGTTTGTCTATTATGTTCGTTGTTTGCTTTTGATACCTTGTTGGATAATTATTATATTACAGTACATTACACCAAGGAACCAAGTTTAGTAAACTATAATGTGCCTGAGTGCTTTCGGAATAATTTGCGACAGTGATTTCTCAATAGTAGAGCGCATCAAATACAACATACTAACAAGGAAAGGCCACGCCCTTCGGGTCACCGATTTGGCCGAGCTTGTCAGTACTGAAAGAGAGTACAGTACAGAGAGAGTAACTAGTGTAGTATATCCCCAAAGCCTAGGGTGCACAACTCGAAAATAAGGGAGAAATTTTTCTCGAAAGTGTTAGGCCTACCATTTGTACAAGTTTCAAAAATAAAATTTTACGAATGTTATCGTGGTAAAATGGGCGTCTTGCTCCATTTTCTTGTACTTGCTAATTGCGAAATCACAACTCAAAATACACGTCTGGTGTGTTCAAATGTTGGTTCAAAACTAACGGCTACTAACAAATTACTCGCAGGAGCAACAAGCTATTATTGTTCCCTTCCCTCGCCCGGACAACCCTTACCGTCCTATCGTTTTTGACCTGCTCTTTTGGGTTTAGTAGAACGTGTCAAGACAAGTTCGTACAAGTCACCAGGCGCCACGATGTCGCCGAGACACAATGAAATATAGTTCGAATGTATTTTTCTTATGTTAGTTCTCTCGACAGAGTAATATTATATAGAAATAAATATTATTATTATTATTATTTATTATTATTATTAATGATATAATTTAAATTACTCAATTATCTGAAAAAATTACATGAATATGATGATGAACCCATTTTCACTGTCCATCTAACGGCAATAAATATTATTACTTCGCCGACTTTATAGTCACACTTCTCAGCGTAAACGCTGGGAAACATTCACCCATTCCTGCTGCAGACAGTGATGGCTTGATATCTCATCCCCGCCTCCAGCAGAAATTGGGCTCAGGCGAGGGGAGGAAACGGGTCCTATCCCAAAACCTTTCTTACAATATGACATGTTTGTAGTACAACTGCCTTCTGGCCATTTCGAATAATATTATAAGACAGTCCTAATGCCATGATGTTCTTGGCGAATCTGGTCGTCATCACGCCCTCTGCCGATATTACTAGGGCGTACATATCCACCTTCTCCAGCTTCCATAGGCGCTTCAGCTCGATTGATAGATTTTCGTATTTCGCGATCTTCTCCCGTTCAGTCTTCTGAATGTTGTGAGTAAGTGGCACTGCGATGTCTATGATGATCCCTCTTCGTTGTTCCTTGTTGATCAGTACAACGTCTGGTCGGTTGAAGTCCACTGTTCGATCGAGTGATGATTAGCCTATCCCAGTACATCACTGCTACTTCCGATTCCAGCACAGCTTCCGGGGGTGTATTTGTAGTATGGCGGAGCCGTCGCTAACAGGCCATGCTTAAGTGCCAGTTGTTGGTGCACCATCTTCGCAAGTTGGTTGTGCCTGCCGAGATATGCTGACTCTGCTAGCGCGGGACACCCTCCTATTACGTGCTCTATAGTTTCGCCTACAGATCCACATTTCCTACATATGTCTTCGACGTCGTCTCTCAGGATATGCTTCTGGTAATTTCTTGTTTTTATAACCCTGTCCTGAATGGCAGTCAAGAAGCCTTCGGTTTCGGGGTACAGATAGCCGTCGGTAAGCCATTTAACGAATTTTCTTTGTCGATGTGGTCTGGCTGTAGCATTTTCGGAAAACGTCCCTGCAAAGCATGTTCCATCCACTGGGTCCGGAGCTCCTCTTCTGTTGGTACGTCGACCGGAATAAGTTCACATCCCAGGCTCAAAGGCGTGTATCCAGCGTCCTCTCTTGCTATTGCTGTTATTAGCGGGTCCCTGTTCGTTAGCAGCTTTCTTCTTAAGGAAGCTTCTTGGTTAAGGCACTGATTCTTGATGTTCAATAGACCTCTCCCACCTCGCCTTCGAGGCAGGTAGAGTCGAATTACTGAAGAGTTCGTATGCAATTGTCTGAATTTAGTTAGAAGCCGCCTGGTAAGTCGGTCGAGCTCATCGAGATCAGTAACAGACCACTTAACGATTCCGAAAGAGTATGTCAGCACTGGGACAGCCCACGAGTTGATGGCTTTGATAAGATTGCCTCCAGATAAAAGCGTATTCAGCAACTTTGTCACACGGCTCTTGTATTTCTCTTGGAAGTCCTTCTTCAGTTGTGTGTGGTTGATCCTGCCATCTTGACACACTCCCAAGTAACGGTATTGCTCTTCCGGTGGTAGTTGATGAATGTCGGCATACACCTCTGGATTGTTATGAGGTGCTCCCTTCACAATACTCAGTGTGGCGCATTACAATTATTATTTTTATTATTATAATAATTATTATTATTATTAAAAATATTAATGTAGAAACTTATAAGCTGCCCATTTTACCACGACAACATTCGTAAAATCGTATTTTTGGAACTTGTACGAATGGTAGGCCTAACACTTTCGAGAAAAATGTCTCCCTTATTTTCGAGTTGTGCACCCTAGGGCTTTGGGGATATACTACACTAGTAAGTCTCTTTCAGTACTGACAAGCTCGGCCAAATCGGTGACCCGAAGGGCGTGGCCTCTCCTTGTAAGAGTATTTCCTTTACACTATGATATTTGTAACAAAAGTTTTGTTGTTTTGTAAAAAACCAATTAAAAACATCGAAGGTGCAGTAACAAACCTTTTGAGTTACACTAGGATCTCCCAGTCTGCACCACCACGTACCAATATTATTAAAACTGACACAAATAAAGTTACAGATCTGTTTATTCATAAAATGTTAACTTTCAAACACGAAAATTAATTTAGAATTACAATAGTTTATTTGCGAAAGTCCTTCAGAGCAATTAAATGTTTTAAATATGTTACAAATAGATAAATAAATAATAAATAATCGTAATACTGCGAATTAAAAAAAAAATACAAGTTGCCTAGAGATCGGTAATACTAGCGAGCATTTTTTCGTTGTTGCAGTGATTCATAAACTTCTATTGTTTTATTATGAGTATTTTCATACACGCATATTTACATATGAACTACACCCTATGAGACTAGGAGCTGCTCCTTGAATGATCAGTTACACGGGGCAGTGATTATTTAGCTGCTCTGCACCAGAGCAAAAATGACTAAAAACAATTAAAATAAATAACCAATGTTTTTCAAACAAATATCTTACAATCATACTCTCGAGTAGTACATGGACAGTGTAAGTGACACTTAACATCATTCTATATAAATAGTAGCAACTAAGTAGAAAAAAATAACTTACTTAATAAATAAGGTTAGGGTCATGCTGGCAACGGCACACGCTGGCGCCGTCGCGAGCACAAAATGGACGAGATGATTGATCAGAGAATGCGAGAGAGAGAGAGGCAGGGTGTTAATTTAGGATAGGACCAGGACGTGGGAGGGTAAGGAGTAAGGAGGAAACTAGAGTTACGCGACGGGAAAATCACTCGCGCTAACGATCACCTGTTTAACCTGAACATCTTTGGAACCTTCGGAATGCACCTAACGTGAGTGTTTTGATCGTCAATTGGCCACTTTCACGAACTCCGAATTGTCGTACCCACGGGCTCCTACGAACGCTTGACCGATGCCCTTTCTGTCGATCGCGCGCACTCTGACAAAGAGGAACGCAGCCACTAAACTAGCCACGATCAGTACCAGAAGAAGCATGACCAGACCGGCCACGAAGCTTGGAACCGACATGCATATCGTCTCGGGATCCTGCGAGGATGCCGATTGGATGACCACGGTCTCATTGTTTTGCGAAGGATTCAAGGCGAAGTTTACGTCGCCTGGAGCGACGACTTGAATGGTTCGACTAGTGTTCACGTCAGTCATCTCCTGAGCTTCACGCTTATACACATGACTAACTACCACGTTCATCACTTCCGGGCTACGTTTCCTCCTCACACCTTGCAACTCAGCTGGTAGATTTTCTACCGATCTTGGTCTTCCGCCCAAGGTAGCTAGATTACCCTCGAACTCATCCGCAATGCTGCTTTTCCTCTTCACCGTATTATAGCTTCCATGGTGTCTGGGTGGAGGTGGTGGAGGTAAATGGATCTCGTTGCTAGCTTGTACAGATACTTGAGGAGCGGGCGAAGACTGATTAGGTGGGTTAGATGTAGAAGAAGAAGAGGTTTGAGCTTGTGGTGCGGGTACTACGTCCGGATTATTCTCAGAGTACGCTCCTGTAGGACCCGAGGGGTGTCTAGGGTCAGGGAAGGCGGGAGGTAGACCGTATTCACCGGAAGGTGGTGGTCCGTATTCTGCATTGAGGTTACCATGACCTCCGAAGTCCCCACTGCCAAGTGCGTTTCCTAGTGGAGGAGCTCCGTATTCGCTAGTCAAACCTAGCCCGTGACCACCACATTTAGGTTCGGGACAGTTGTATCTGCACACTTGTATGACGCATTGGAAGTGGACGTTCATGGAATCGGGGAATTTGAAAGCTTGGAAGTAGGCGAAGGACACCACGGAGGCCGAAGGTCCAAAGTTCTTGATCTTCTGGAATTTGCTCATAATCTTCGGCCTTACAACGCAACCGTACTGGTCGACTAATTGAATAGGTGCTCTCTTTCCATCGTGAGCTACACAGTTACGCACCAGCATGTCGAATTTGTTCTCGTCGTCCTTAATGGCTAGCACCATTGTCATGGTTTGTCCAATCTTCACAATACCAGAAACCTCGGAGGCCCAGGGCCCTTTGCCAACTTGAATTTGCATCCAACACTGCAAATTGTCTCCGAGGAAGTTAGCCGTTACTGCGTGCAACATATCAACTTGGAACGGTCTAAATGTAACTGCCTTTTCGTAGAAATCATACCAAGTACACCTTAACTTTCTGGCTTGATCCCAAACTTCTTGCACGTACGGATCATACTGAATGATAATAGTGTTTTCTACGTAACTGCCACTAGGAGTTGGAGCGCCGTAGGCAGCAGCGTTATGATTTGCTGACGAAGACATCCCGCAGCTGTTGAGGAATATCTCGAAGGTAGCACTCAAATGACCCGTGCCAGGCTTCAGATGGACGCAGTGAGAGTCACTGTAGAACCCTTTGGAGAATATCATGCCGTAGAATGGACGATCGAATTCGATGTTAACTCGCATGTGTGTCTTTTCGCATTGCACTTGTAGGTGTTTTATTTGTGGCATATCAGGGGTGGCCAAAGGCCATGGGTCGTCGGATGTTCCCCCTCCTCCTCCTGCGCCTTGTAGCAGACCAGCTGGGACATATCCAGGACCGGATAACGGGGGACCGTACACCGCCCTATGTTCTAAGGGCAAGGACGCCGAGTCAGACAGTGGAGCATCGCAGTTTATCTCCTAAAATGTATAAGCATTAAATTATTTTTTGCTAGTGAGTGATCGAAAATGAAAACAAATTAATGACAAAATGAATTCCTGGACACGTAAGTTTTTGAGTTATTGTGTATGATGAATAGCAAAAGTTAAAGTCTTACCCCTAGTAGAGACAGTACAGCCCAAAACCCCAGTACGTTGAGCCTCAGTGACCTTGTCATGTTGTTTGTTGTGCCAGTGTTCAGCCGTTAATTTCTGTAACGAAAATAATGAAAGCGCCTTGACATTGTAGTAGAGGAGCGGCGCTCCTCTCTTGCACCTGACAGACTATGACCCACTAACACACTCCGTAAGCACAGTTCAGCGTCCTGCATCGCCAGTGCATCAGCCAATTCATCTATCTAGCCGGCTCTCGCGCCGTCACATGTTTCCCCGTTCTTTCTCTTACCGCCGCTCGGCTTTCTTAATTAGAGAGAACACACAGAACGGACGATTTCTCTACCGATGCTACGAACGCGTAACAGATGTGTACATTTTTTTTTATTTGTCAGAAGCGGTCGTCGCTTTTTTAAGTAAGGCAGCGATTATAAAGGTGGCCAGAAGTAGATTACGTCGGATAGGAAAAACAGCGGTCAATTTCTCTCCGAGTTTCTCTCCAAAGATTGACTTCTGCGTAACACTGGGTAATATAACTCCACCCACCCTTAAACTTAAAGATTCAACCGGAGAAGATTATTTCTCTCCAGTACTAAAAGCGAGTGTCTTATTTTAAACTACTTCCTAAATCGGTAAATGAAGAAGATTCAGATTCTTTATTGTTATGAGTTTATTTCCATGATATATGATTTTTTATATTCATCCTCTAATGAAAGCATGAGTATCTTATAACGAGGACTGAATACCATTGTGGTGACTTCAAGGAAAGGTTTCGTTGAATCTAAACCATGTTTTGATCAATTTAATATCACCAGAAGAGGGCAAGGAATTATTTCATAACTATCGTATAAATATCCTACTTTGGGAAACGTATTTGCGTTGTTTAGAAGGAGGAGTCCGTTCGTCAGGCCTAAACGGACATTTCAAACTGCCGAGGCCTACTTTCAGCTACTGCATTAACATGGCCTTCTCCGTAACATCGTTATCAGTCGCTCCAATAATAAGAGAAAAGTACTGGAGCAAACTTATCTATTTTTCGCCGACCGACATTCCTCTACATTTAGAAAGTGGAACAAGTGCTCAGACTTTTGTGATCTAACACTATTACTGTCTACATTAATAAAACTTGATCTCCGGAACACTAAAACTATCGTTTATGGTTGGTCTCGCGCTTAAGAGTTCGTTATTATTAAGTACATCCGTGCCGACGCTCAATGTGCTCATGTACGCTAGATGAAGACGGAAAATGCAACGGCCTTGGATTAGAAATGCTCTCCAAATTAGTTCACCGCGATTCAGTAACCCCGAAGTTGCGTGTCATCTAATAGTTTTTTTTTATGGAATCTGATTCTATTGTCGGTGTAGATTTTCTCTTTCCCTATTGTTTTTCGGTAGAGAGTTGAACTAGCCAACAAACCCTGACAAATATAATGCAACTTTCTTATTCGCTTTTGACTATAACAATAGTGTACGCAACGTTTGTTGTGAAACTATCCTTTAAAATAAAGTACAAGAATAAAAATGCTTGTATAGATGATTTTATATTAAGAATAATGAATCAGAAAATAGAAGTCTAGGTTTATACTCGATTATACCATAATTTGCCAAAAAAAAAAAATAAACGGAACTTGAAGAAATTTTAGATAGGTCCTATAAAATAATGACATTTTTTTCTGTTCCGATCTAGGTCTCGTATTCTAAAGATTCAAATTGTTTTATATTACACTTTTTACAGATGCAACTACAACTGTTAAAGAAAACACTATTCAATCTTGGCTTGTAATAATAATATTCTCAACGGGTTCTCTCTTGTGTATATACTAAATTAACAAAAGTAACACCTAGCAAATTATGTAAGATCAAGTTAGGACGTATTTGACGAAGTTTGATTGCCTCAATTTGTACATTTGACATGAAAGTATGCTATACGGTAAATATTTACATATTTAACTGCAATATTGGACACTGAAGTTGACAACAACACTGTAAACCTCGGTGGTTCTAAAGTCAAATTTTGATTTTAAACCTGCCATACTGTCATCCTACATGAAAATATGAATAACTAAATATTAGTAAAATATAAATTAACTGTAGGTGTTAGATAAAAATCTGATAAATTAAGTAATTAAGAAACTGAATTATTTTTGTTTTCTATGAAATTAAGCCTATGTTATGATTTGTTGCTGATACTAAAATCTAAATCGTTTTTCCTACTTTTATAAAGACAGGGCAATAATATGTTTTTTCCTTCAAAAAGTTAGTTTAACAAGTTTCAAGATGGTTCTTCAAAGAACCGAATGTTTCAATATGGCACCACGTCTGATACGATACAGTGAACATAGAAATTAAGCTTCTAGTTAACCTAAAAAATAGATTTAACAGTAATGTAACCCCGATGGCCGATGGCGTGATAGATGTTATAAGTAATTGTTAATATATAATTAGTGCATACTGTTTTATGTAAAATTTATAATATCAACCTACGTGTATAACATAAATATGATGTGCCCCACTTAACTTTTATCGGTTCATTATTTTATGAAATTATTTTTCAAATAGATTAGAAATTTGTAGCAAGAAAGATACCTATTTGTCATTGGCTAATGCTACTATTGACAGTTTTTTGGTTTTTTTTTTTACAAAAAGAGTGATGGCATTGTAGAACCCTCAAATATATATTTTTTTATTAGACTATACATTATTTATGCATATAAGTTGTTCTTAGTTCGAAATAAAAAAATCAAATAAAGATTTTGAAGGATGCTTCAACAATATATGGATATTTTAAAAACCTAAACCACAAACATGTTGAAGGCATTAGAATAAGATAATTTTATCGAATTAAAAGGTTTTTCTTTATGATCTTCAGAACATAAAAATTTAAATCGCTGTAAGATTATATGAAAATGAAAACTTGAAGGACAGGCTTTAATTCATCTTTTTTTTTCGTTAACGAAAAACGAGGAATTAGAGGGCCAAATATTCAAATATGAAGTAATATTAAATTCTGACTTTATAAATTCAAACGGTAATAATGTTAATTTACTTCCTGATCCACACAGTAGAGTGGAATTTAACAAAATGTATTTTTCTACTTTTGAATAGTTTATACCCACAATTTTTATTTGTACGATGTCTATCTGCATTTTTTTTCTTGTATACAACAAGGAAACAATATGAGAAACTAACTTATAATTGATCCCCATATGCCATAACTTTGCAGATCGAGAACCAATCTGTTAAGACGTTAGAAGAAAAAATATTGTAAATTAAACTATTTAAAATGTTGACCATACAATTACAGTAACTGATAATTTATATATATTTATATAAGTATTTTTACAGACAGTAGGTACCAAGGTGTTCTCTAATGAGATAGCTGCATTTCACATACTGCTTACATAAAAAAGCGATTTAAAGCTATTTGTCTTAGTACCAGTTTTGTTCCCTTAAGAAGTTATGGACCTTAGAGCAGAAAATTTTCTTGCTATAACTGGCAGTAAAACTGCCAGGTATATGCATGAAAATTGATAAGAGTATAGTCAGTATATTTTGTATTACTAACATTAAACACAGTTTATAAACCAAAAGGTGTGCTATACAGTTTATAAACTATTTTTTTAACAAATGTTTCAAACATTTCAAACTGACCACAATCATGTTTGTCTCCTTATAACACTATACAAGTATAGTGAGAATACTTGTCAGTAGAGCAAATTCTAGCAATTTTTTACACATGTTCTACAAGGCCCATAACTTTTTAATGAAGCAAAATGCTACTAATGCAAGTTGCTCTAAATCAATTTATTTTGATGTAAAGAAACTATCCGTGCATGGTTGCTCATTCGTTTTTGTTTATAAAACATTGGTAAGTTCTAAAACCATTTTTTGTTGTGACTTTTTAGTATTTTTATTTGTCCTAAGGAGGAAGTGGTGGGAAAATGCAAATTTATCATTTTATATGAGATTCTAATGTCCTTTTATAGATTTATGGGACCAACAGTTATCATACGATTGAGAGTTGTGATTGAGTTTATAATGAAGTTTGGGACCCACATCAATCATTTTAGATAATGATTTTTAGAGCTAAATAAGCATTTATTATAACTAACGAACCTTGCAACAAACATGTTATATTATTTATTTATTTTTTGTAACGATTTTTTTTAAATTTTAATTTCTGTTAAATTGATCAACGATTCGTTTAAATATGTATAGTGAATAATACAAGAAAATTTCTGTGAGAAACCCTAGGAACCCTTCTTGTAACAATACTATTGCATACTTCGTTTGAAGTTATTTTATTGTTTAGGTCTAGTAAACAGATTAAGATAAAAATATCTATATACATAGGTACATGCTCTATTATAAAGGCAAGATAATTTCCAATTCCATCAACTGCCACTGTTTAATTAAATTGAAAAACCGTAAATATAAAAGAGAATACTAGAGTAAGAAGTATTTAGTTCTGTATAACGTGATTTTTTTTGATCATGAAAGTACCAACAAATACTTTGCAATAATTAAATGTTTTTAGCTTTCCAAGAACTTATTATTCTGTGAACTTATTTCATGTTGTATATTCAGTTCTAATTTTTTACGTAATTTGAATCATAAAACGATTTTTTAATTTTTTAAAAATACACAGTATATTAAGTATTTATATGTATATTTCTCTTACTTTGACACGTATTAATAAATAACCTCTTCCTAACTGAAAAAATACAGTTGTCAAAAAATATATCTACGTGAATTAATAATAAAAAACGATTTAAGAAAAAATCTAAATTTATCCTATAAAAATACCAAAGGTTACAGTGAACCTACTCTTATTTTTTAAAGCCCTTCTACGTTTGTCTCTAATCCCAATCAAGAAAATAAACACTCTATTCACATAACAAAAAATAAATAAATAAACTGGAGTGGATTAGTCGATCGCCTTTAGCAAAATACTAAAGGTGTGCGTTCGAGCCAATTAGCACCTGTAGTAATTCGTGCCTGCGCCTGCGCAAGAAAACCCATTGACACACTGCCTTGCTTTCGATTCTACTGTGTGCTCAATATGATAACTTATACACAGAGATGCGGCTGGCTGGCCATCCCGATTTCCCGATTTTTGACGCGTTACTTCTCGTAATATCGGCTGGTAAGTTCACATTCGTTTGACGTTTGGTGTAGTGCGAAAACCGATAAGTGCAACAAAATTCTAATGATACACTGCACTGCGCCAAATTACAAACGAACGGACCCTCGGCGCGTTTTTCACGAATTTAGGACTAATATTATTCAAGTTGGTTTCTGAACGATTCTTGTTAGTACAAAAGTCGTAGGCTGTCACATATTTGTCGAACTGGTTCCCGCCAAATTTTCAGCGTCCTTGACCACTATCACTGTGCTTGCGGGGGTGTTTTTTTGTCTCCATCTAACCTCTTACTTACTAAATATAATCCTTTAAGGGATGCTGTCCACTAGATATCGCACAAGAAAAGTAATAATATCCTTATTGCACTTGTCACCTCAACACTGGCACACAACAGTCCAAAAAAAAAAGGCAACCGAGGACGCACAAATTTTTCCCCTAAAATATCGATACAAAACACATTAGCGTACGGATGGACGAAAAGTAATACACTTTAAAATGTCCCGTTGGTTTTATATCGGCGTGAAAGTTGGGACCCCACTCTCTTGGCTTGGTGATGAGCCGCTAGTGGAACGAAGTTTCGTTCCTTCCTATGACCGAACGGCCGGATCTTAGAAGCCGGATTTTCGTGGCGCGCTTGATTCACTTTCTTTCGTTGACGCGTTATTGTTTTTTTTATCGTTGCACAATAGACTAGTCACCCCATCGTTAACTTTCGATTATCGCTTTTTTCTCGTGTTTGCGTTATGCGTTTATAGATGACATCACCGTTGGACAAGAATTACGAGGGCAACTGATGTCCCCCTAGGCGCTGAAATGTATAATATAAAGTACTGCCTTAGGTCTCACCACTACTATACACAGTTTTCCAAGATTTTCTATTGAATCTCAAAAAGCATTAGTACTTAAGTTAAAACTGTAATATTTGAATTTTATAAATAAATACGTAAACCCATATAACCATACTACGAGGTGTGTAAATTAAGTAATGAGACTTGCAACGTAGCGCCCGATCTAGCAACACTGCGGAGACGAGACATGGAAGGGCGGTAGGTTAACATGTACTGCACCTTCAGTGCAAGTTTGAACTTGTTAAAGTCATTTGCTTCTTCTTTGTGATTGTTTTCGTAAACCGTTTTTTTTTTCTAGTGCGTTTTAAAAATGAGTCACATTAATTTTGAGCAACGGTGTGCTATCAAGTTTTGGTTCAGCCTTGGACACAGCGCAACAGATACTTTTGCAAAATTTCAACACGCCTAAGGAGACAGTGTTTTTTCAAGAGCCTAGGTTTTTTCGGCGGTTTGAGGCATTCTCAGAAGGAAGAGAGTCGATTGAAGATGAATCACGCAGCGGAAGGCCTCCATCTTCAAGAACCGATGAAAATGTCGATAGAATACGGGATCTTGTGCGTTCAGATCCCGTATTCTATCAATTTGAATCACACCACTGTTCATCAGATTTTGACCAATGAATTGGGATGAAAGAAATCTGCGCAAAAATGGTTCCAAAAAACCTTTCGCAGGATCTTTTTGGATTCGATTGAAAATTATCCTAATTTTATCGAACGTGTCATTACTGGCGATGAGACTTGGGTGTTTGAGTACGACCCGAAAACCAAGCGCCACAGCATGTAATGGCACACTTCAAGCTCTTCAAGACCCAAAAAAGCAAGAATGAGCAAGTCGAAGATCAAACGCATGCTGATTTGCTTTTTTTGATAGCCAGGGAATTGTCCACAAAGAAAATGTGCCTCCAGGCCAAACAGTAAATTTGGCCTGGACAACACAAACAGGCAAAACACTTTTACAGAGAAGTTCTTGAATAACTTCGAAAAGGGTCACGCATGTGAGACCAAACCAAACATCAAGAACAACTGAATGTTACATCACGTCAATGCGCCTTGTCACACAGCCATTTCAATAAACAAGTTTTTAGCCAGTAAAAACATTCGTGTGGCTCCTTAGCCTCCTTATTCGCTTGACTTGAGTCCTTGTGACTTTTTTTCTTCCCGAGATTGAAAAAATCACCTCAAGGCACGTCATTTTGGGACCATAGAAAACATTCAAACGACTGTAACCGACCAGTTGAAGGCTATTCCAGTATATGAGTTGCAACACTACTATGAGGAATGGAAGAACCGTCTCCAGCGCTGTGTGGCTTCCCAAGGAAGTTATTTTGAAATAAACAATACAGAATTGTAATTCCTAACCTCATTCACAGTTTTCCAGGATTTGTTAAATCTCAAAAAGCATCAGTATGTCAAGTTAAGTTATAAATATACGTAAACCCATAAAACCATATTATACAGGGCTTCCTATAAGTAACATTCTAGGAGCATACAGGGGTGGTAAAAATATTAGTTTGATATTTTGCACACAATAATCTGAGCCACCCTGTATGTCAAAATTGAATTCGTAAGAAAAGCCACTTCAAAAGTATCCTAAAAACCAAAGTTGGTGTCGGTTGTTAAGCAACGCTGTGATGTACAATCAGCGACGAAAGTATTAATACACCCACTATTTGAAAGTTACTTAAATTCTGATAATTTTTGCGATACAGCATTGATTTTTTTTTGCATCCGATAAGATTGCAGTTTGTGAAATTCTGCGTTTAATAAGCCCAATTGAAGTTGATATGTCGTTTTTGTAAAAAGATATCGTTAAAGAAATAAAATTGTGATTTTTTAAAAATAATCGTGAATAACTCCGCAAGTGGTAAATCAGTTTTTGGACTCATATTAAAGATAAATTTTCAGAGTATTTATATGACTAACTGAGCCATTTTAGAAAAGTTGTTCCTAGACGTGAAAAAATTATAAAATCAAATCAAACAAAAATCACACACAAACTCTAAAAAATTAACTAACGATCTCACTCTATCTATGTTTGCTAATTAAAGGGTTCAGAAGATATCCTGTATTCAAATAAAGTTGACGGGTCAATGGACAGACGAACAGACGGATTTAACAACCGTTAAACTCTTCACTTTCAAAACGTTTTCATCAATAGAGTCATATTCTTTAATAACCCATGGTGGATTTCGTTCCTGAGTTCCTGATTTTACAATATGTAGTCACCAGGCCCCAGATCAAAATCAGTAGCACTTGATGATAAGTTCTATAGATAGGTGATTAAAAATGTATGTATAGGGCAAGCAAAAAAAGTTGCTTACTTTTATATATACATATATAAATATACTTAAATTTGAGGTATATATATCTCTGTCTTTCGGAGCAGTTGTTAATTATACAAGTAATTCCATATAAATTTGCAAAACTTTTGTAAAACTTTTTTCTACATTGTTGTAGCATATATAACGCAGACTGCCTTTCTTGGTCCCTTGGTATTCCGTGAAAATATTTTAGTAATGCAGAAAAGCACTCGCTTTCTAGTGTCGTCATGGTCATTGTTCACAATGCCTGCATTTAGTAACTTAACACTCCTGAAAAGTGTCATGGGATTGTAATTTATGAATTGTTAGAGAACTGCTACAGTTTCAACTTTCATAAAGATCGTCCCATTCATATTATACATAACTTCTAGTTCAGTTTTGAATTTTAAATTATTCATAATAAAAATATGTTTTACCTAATTTCAAAAGAAGGTCATAGAAATGTTTATACACTTCGAACTAACCATTACAAAATAGTTGCGTTATTGTCAATAGTAATTGAAGCTCAATTAGCTATTATTAATTTTAAACACACACACTTCCACAATATAAAGTATCACCAGTAATGACACGTTCCGTAATATGGGCATCATTTTCAATCGATTCCAAAAAATCAAGGCACTTCTCTCTCCTGATGTCCCTTTATTCCTGCGAATGGTTTTTTGAAACCATTTTTTCGCAGATTTTTCTCAGCCTTTTGAATGAAGGCCTTCCGCTGCGTGGTTCATCTTCAAATCACCGAAAAACCTGGGCTCTTGAAAAAACACTGTCTACTTAGGCGTGTTGAAGTTTTGCAAAAGTATCCGTTGCGCTGTGTCCAAGTCTGAAACAAAACCTGATAGCACACCGTTGCTCGAAATTAATTTCACTCATATTTAAAACGCACTATAAAAAAAACGGTTTACGAAAACAGTCACAAAGAACAAACAAATGACTCCAACAAGTTCAAACGTGTACTGAAGGTGCGTTACATGTTAACCTACAGCCCTTCCAAGTTTCCGCCCGCGTCCGCAGTGTTGCTAGATCCCGCGCT
Organism: Aromia moschata; assembly: GCA_029963805.1. Classification (NCBI taxonomy): domain Eukaryota; kingdom Metazoa; phylum Arthropoda; class Insecta; order Coleoptera; family Cerambycidae; genus Aromia; species Aromia moschata. The sequence continues at coordinate 1,805,783 of JAPWTK010000058.1, read as the reverse complement.
ACGTTGCCAGTCTCATTACTTAATTTACACACCTCGTATTCAAATATTGTAAGTGACATAAGTGTACAAAAGTAAACAGTAATCAATAAAATCAAATATTTTTGTCGAGCTAAATGTTTTTCCGTGTGTGCGGCGATCCGGTTTTGATATATGTAATCCCAATCGATAGAAACTGGAATAGCTGCACGCACTATACACGATGTTTGTATCAGCTAATTAGTAATTTGCAGTCGTATACGGGCGCTGGTGTAGTATAATGTTTACAGTGACTCAATATGTACCCGCTATGACCGACAACAAGCAGAAAGCATGTTCGATTGTTCGACACCAATAAAAAGCATTTTAGGGCATAACACATCGGACAATGCATAACTGATTAGCGGGCACCGCGTTGCGCTACATCCTAACTCGTTTCGAATTAGTTAAAACTTAATTACAGGACGATTAGTAAAATAAAACATTTTTTTCTGGTTAAACGATTTTAATTAATTTGGTCTACAAATACAAAAAAAAAAAAAACTTAATTTTTAACCACAATTTGATGGTTGTACGGGTCTTAAAATATAATGGTGAAGCACCCGTGAATTAGTGAATTCACTCAATCATAGAATTTTAACTTATACGTAAACAAAGCTCATTGCTTGATTGAATATTTTATATAATTTTTTTGCCTCAATTATCAATATGTGCGTTTCATTAAATGGCCTACTGGACCATTTTTACAAGACAGGCTTCCTAGCCTAACATGATTTTGGGACAGGTAGTCCATTTTCCTATTTATATACATTGTTTATATACCTAGTATTGTATTCACAAAATATGAAAATAAAATTGAAATTGAAAATTGAAATTGAATTAAACTGTTAGTCAACATTAGCGTTTACACATACATTTTATATTAGCCTTTTGCGTTCTATTCGAGTTAGATACTTGCGGTTTTTAGTTTTCGGTAGCCTATATTGAATGCTCCGAAAGCGCTACGTTGTTACTTAAACGGGTTGAAGAAATAAGCCACCCCTTTGCATTTACGCAGGGTTTTGCATTGTTTGACCTCTTCTGGGCGAATCCATTGATCCTAATGCTGCCTAATAAATTGATGTAGGGTGTCATAACTCGTTTTCCCACTTTGACAACCCAAGCACCCCTTCAAGCCACACCTACTCAGACCCCCTACCCACCCCCACTGGTTCCGCCCCTGTAGAATTCTACGTGGGATGTATATTTGTATCGAATTCATGGCATTACTCGAAGGCTCCTGAAGTTGACTAGACCCACTGTGATTGTAAGAAGGTCTTGATGCGTGAGGTGACTCTGAAAGCCTTCCTGAGGATGCTTCAACCCTTTTCGGCCCAGCTCGAATCGTTTGTCCCCTTCAAATCCTCTTTTGCATCCCATCGTCCTGTTTTTTTTTTGACTTCCTCCAAAAAATTTTTGAGTAGGTGTGAGTGAGTTTTTGTTATAATATAACTAGCTGACCCGGCGAACTTCGTACCGCCTCAGAATTAAATAATATGTCAAAGTTCAATAACTGAAAATTAGCAGAAAACCAAAAAAAATAAAATAAAATGAAATACGCAAAAACATTCTCCACGAAAAAATACACATACATGCCAATTTTCATGGTGATCGGTTGAACGGTATTGGAGTGAAACGGTAACATACAAATAGATACTCGTATATAAATAAAAAGAGTAAAGAAATTGATTTCTGAATTTCTCTGTATAAGTTTAGTCGTAAAATTAATTTCTGAACGCACCCTGTTTGACAGGTACGAACAGTTTGTATGGAAAAATAAAATTATTGTTTTTACTATTTTCTTCATATTTTCTTCATATTTCACTTCAAGTTCACCTTTTGAACCCTCCTTGGACTTCTGCAAATATTTCAAAACCAAAATTAGCCAAATGGGTCCAGCCGTTCTCGAGTTTTAGTGAGACTAACAAACGTCAATTCATTTATATATATATATATATATAGATAATCAGAAATACTGTGCAGCCTGTTGGAATCAACACTTTGTGAAAAGTACAGTTCAGTTCAGTTTTAATATTCTCCTGAAGATGCCAACTTAGTTGGCGAAACGCGCGTCGAGAAAAGTATAGTAGTTCGGTGTTTCGTGGAAAACGTCCAGTTTTTTGTTTCTACGCCGTAGGTTTCAATACCCACTCCAAAAGTAGATTAAAAAATCGCTTCATTTTGAAAGTAACTTTAACAACTTCGGCGAACAAAAGTGCAGATATTACAACAATCAAGCGTGGACGGAAGAGCTCCAGTGTTGTAGAGAGCTATATTGCCGAATCCATATCAAACAAACGAGACATTGCGAAGAAAATTCTAGAATTGTCCAGATTCAGACGGAGAAATATTGATACTTCAGAAATTCTGCCTGGTAATACAGGATGGCTGTTGTTGATTAAAATATTGATAACACTACTTTGTTCATTAATAGAAATGACGTTAAGTTTAACAAATCAAAGGGCTTCAGCATCAATATTAATACCTATATTATTGTTAATATCAAAAAATAATTATATAAATGTGTTTGATTTCTGTTCACCATTTTCATTTTAATTAAATACATTTTAATTTTATTTTATTTGTTTTTTTTTTGCTATTTTCATGCAAATTTCAGATTAATATAAGGACTACTTCATTTTTACATATTTAAATCATTAATAAATTAAAACTTCGACAACATTTTACTAAAAAAATACAATTCAATATTTCCGACTAAACTTGATACACACACACTTTAGAGGATGCAGATTTATTCACATTTTTCCTAATAAGTCGTTAATAGAATTTTATTTCAATCATCACAAAAAGCACAGTAGTCTTTAGTTTTTATAAGTACAATGTGTCACTCTATCCTATGGTACAATTTTTGATACATTAGATTGCAAAAAAATACAGCAAATACAAAATCAGCAAATCCAGATTTTAAATCGGTCACACGGTATATTTATTTCTGTTGAACATTAGAATTTACAAACATCTTTTTTTTTCGGTACCTCATTAAAAAAAAATAACTCAATCAAGTTACCAAATCGTTCAAATTGAATAATAAATAAAAAAAATACATGGCTTTTCTGGTTCTTAATGGAGCACACTATATAATTTATATTTAAAGAAATTCAGATTGTGGAAAGTGGAAGAAAAATCGATGCAAGATTTAACCCATACAAACAAAAGATAAATCATAAAAAACCCGTTAAACTTAAAATTTTACATAGGTATTATTTATGTTATTTCACCGATCTACTGCCTAACTGAAACTCTTATTTATTAAACCTAAGCTAAATGCATGTTTTAAAAAAAAAATTAGGTGACCCCCGAGTTACTTGAAAGATTTACACCTCTGTGAAATTTTATGCAAATTTATTAGTATTACCGTTCTATATTTAGCCAACTTTATTGCTAGTGTCTTAAATCGTGTTATTAAAAGAAAGTTGTGCTCTTAGAATAATTTCCGGGCTAGTTGTTGTTCTGCTAATACTATCGCTAATTATCGTGTAAACCCTGTTATAACTGATCGTGATCAATTTTGAATTACATTATTAATTTTTCTCGTATTGCAAGTTTTAAGCCATAAACTTTTTACTATTTAAGGTCTCTATCGGATAGAAAAATGTGGGGTTCCACCTCACTTTCCCCCTTTGACAACCCAAGCACCCACCAAGTCACACCTACTCCGACCCCCACCCACCCCCTCTGGTTCCGCCCCTGTAGTTGGCTGCGTGGAATATCTACTTGTCTCGAATTCATATTACGTGAAGGCTCTTGAAGTTGACGGGACTGTGAACGGCCGATTGAGCGCCAAATGTGATATTCTTCCTCCAACCCACCCCCCTGAAAATTTGCCACGCTGAAGGGTTGCAAGCTTGTCTTGATGCGTGGGGTGACTCTTTTCGGCCCACCTCGAATCGTTTGTCTTCTTTAAATCCTCCTTTGCGTTCCATCGTCCTCTTTTTTTGACTCCCTCGCCTCAAATTTGCTGCGCTGAGGGATTATAAGTAGGTCTTGATATTTGCGGGTGACTCTGAAAGCCTTTCTGAGGACGTTTGAACCCTTTTTGGCACACTCCGAGGTGTAGGTGTGTAGGCTCTTGGTGTAGGTGAGGTTTGGAGGGGTGCTTGGTTTGTCAAAAGTTGAAAGCGAGTTGTGGCACCCCACACCAATTTATTTGGCAGCATTAGAATCAATGGACTCGCCCAACAGAGGTCAAACCACGCAAACCCCAGCGTAAATGCAAAGGGGTGACTTACGGCGTCTGAAAATGGGTTAAAGAGATGGAACAGCGACCAAATACACAGATATTATTGAGGAGGTCTTAATGTGTGTCGGGATGGAGTTTTTACTCGACAGTGTCCTTCTTAGTCCAGCCTGTAGGTTGCAAATTCTAATTTCGACATGGGATTGGGTTTTGGGGTATGGACGACGAACCGTCCACGCAAGTCACAGCGTGGCGACTTCGAGGCATTAAAGCCAACCCTTATACAGGGTTTGTCCGGAAAGTAATGTCAGTGATTTTTTTCCCCGAGACTGTACGCGCCAGCCCGCGCTTTACGTGCTGGGATTGTGGTGGGGGGATTTGGCAACAAGATCCAACAAGCGTCAGTTGGCTACCGGTCGTTGTAGCGGTCGCTTCACTCGTTCTTTGAGAGTCGTTACAGTGACCCGGTGCAAGAAAAAATGCAACATTCGCTTGAGCAACGGATGGCAATCAAGTTTTGTGTGAAACTGGAGAAGAGTGCCGCGGAAACCATTCCAATGTTGAAGAAGGCTTTCGGCGTCGATTGTCTTTCGGACAGGCAAATTTTCCGAAAGGCCTTCGCAGAAGGTCGGGAAGATGTCAACGACGAGAACCGCGCTGGACGGCCATCAACCTCCAGTTCCGACGACAATGTGAAACGTGTGCGTGACTTGTTGAACACTAACCGTCGTCTAAGTGTCCGTTTAATTTCCGAAACATTAGACATTACGAAAACCATTGTTCACGAAATTGTGTCGGAGTCTTTAGGAATGAGGAAGGTGTGCGCGAAGTTCGTGCCAAAAGTGCTAACGGACGATCAAAAAGCGAGGCGCGTCGAAACCTGCCAAGAACTTTTGGACACCTGCGAAGACAAGACAACCCCGCTTTCCTTGATGACGTCATTACCGGGGACGAAAGTTGGGTCTTTGAATACGAGCCGGAGACGAAGAGGCAAATTGTCTTTTCTGATTGCCGGGGATTGGTCCATCATGAGTTCATTCCGCAGGGGACAACCGTAACCGGAAAGTTTTACGTCGAAGTGCTGAAGCGGCTGAAACGCAGGGTGAATCGCGTCCGCCCAGACATCTCAAAATCCTGGAAGCTTCACCACGACAATGTGCCTTCGCACACCTGCTTCCTCGTGGCCGATTACCTCGTCAAGGCAGGCATCACCGTTGTTCCCCAGCCTCCCTACAGCCCCGATGTGGCCCCCCCAGACTTTTTTCTGTTTCCGCGCCTCAAAACCCCAATGAAAGGACAGCATTTTGGGTCGGTGAAAAACATTCAGAAGGCTTGCACCGACGCTTTAAAGGCGATTCCGGAAAACGACTACTGTGCGGCTTTTGATGCGTGGAAGACCCGCTGGAATCGATGTGTGGACGCAGGAGGATTGTATTTTGAAGTTTCTAAAGATTTATACACATAGAACCAATAAAAAACATTTTTCAAAGCTCACTGACATTACTTTCCGGACAAACCCTGTAGGCTTCCGAAAATTAAAAACCGCAAGTCTCTAACTCGAATAGAACGC